>JAGWCC010001150.1:0-66640 GCA_022651775.1 Drusus annulatus
ATTCTGCCTGTTTAGCAATGCGCCAGTATTTTTATATTTCGCCTTTTTGTTGGGAGGTTTAAATATTTCAAACATTTTTATCGCTTGCATTTCTGGATTCATTATTTAAGTCTGCTCTGTACCAGTTAATTTTCTTATTCAGTGAGGATTGTATCTTTTTCTTTGCTTTAACAAATTTGATAATCTTTTTTGTCTTTTCGCAATTATAGCATACGGAGCCCTTTAATAAGGCCCCTGTCTCTTTCATCATGTAAAATTTACGGTTGTTGAAATAGGATATTTGTAGAAGTTTTAAAAATAATTTATCCTAAAAATGGCTGTATGTGGGGAAGGTTAATCCTTCCGAAGAATTTATTTTGGTTTTCTATGTTTTGTACGAATGTTTTGGACGTAAATTTGATCATATTTATACATACTCCATATCTGGATTGTTTTTAACACCCTTAGCTTCTAGTAAATTGTTTTTTTTTTAGTGCTATACCGAGATCTAAACGTTAATAACAATACCACAGTGGTAGATACTTTATAAGTATCGCCCTGGTAAAAGACAACCATTCAGAATCGAATCGTGGCTTCAAATGGCTTTTGACCATATCTGAATAGCCAGGTACTTCCGAACCTTTCTCTTCCCAATCTCCTTCCCTTCCCCACCACATTCAGCCTCACAACATACCCCAATCGGAGATGTCATAGTTTCACTGGTTCTAGACAGTTGGGAGCAGTTAGACTCTTGTGCGGTTTTCACTATAAAAAAAGGTACCTACCTATTATAATCAGTGGCGGCTTGTGACTTTTCAGTGTGCTAGAGTAGTGAGATTGAAAAAAACGTCATCATTGATGTTGTTGTATCCGAAAACATTTTTTTCCTTTTCGAAATTTCACCTTTTTGTATGAAGATTTTTCAGAAATCCGTGCAGCGCACCACCAAAACTGAAAAATCCTGAAAATCTTCATACAAAAAATAAAATCATGAAAAAAAAATCTAAATCATTTTCGGCTACAAAAACACTAACAATGTCGTATTTTTCAATCTCACACACTAAAAACTCACGAGCCGCCACTGATTATAATATGTTCATATGGTAAGATTGTTCTTTATTACTGAATTCTTGGAGGTTGTTAGAAATTTGCCATACTTTTGAAGGCATTCAAAAAGTTAGGATCAGTGTCCTAATGAACATGTAGCTGCGGGGACTCGAACTTTTCTACCCCCTCGCACGGGGGACCGCGGTGCGCTGGATCCCGTCCAACTTCCACGGGAGCCAAGTGGGGAGTTACATATTGTGTTATGGAGTTACTTTACCCCATTCGTCTTTCGAATGGGAGCGCTTTATTATTTCACATATTATATATATAACGCCAAGGGAAATTTTCATTTGAACGAGTCGGTTGAAATACTGCAAAGTACACCAAATACGAGATTTAATATGATATTTAATCGACTCCACCATTGTAGGTGTAGCGATGCTTATTCAAATCAAACCGGAATACGTTTAAAACAAGTATTTAATAATAAGCCCACACTTATTATATTTACTTATTTTTTGGTTGGTTTAATTTTGTACCCTGATGATGCTTAGGCTAAGCGAAACCGGTCGGTCATAAAAAAATAAATAAAATCTGTGGTCTTATACAATGTTATTATTTCATTAAATTAAATTTGACGGCCTCCATAGTCAAGTGGTAAGACGCTCGACTACGAATCCAAAGGTCCGGGTGCGTGAAACTTTTTACCATTTCAGAACAACCCCCTTTTGTCAAAACAAAAGTTGAAATAACAAACAAAATTATGCAGAAATGATTTGTTATTAAAAGCTAGATAAGTTACATTGATGTGGTTATTATTTCTTTAATCTAGAGATTTTCGATGCGTAAAAGAAGTGTAATTTTTCAATCCATAATTAAGTGGAAAAGTATCTACCCCTTTATCTTTATTACCTTTTTCGTACCTGAAAGTAAGAGTTGAACTTATGATCCGAAAGAAGTGACGTAGGTACCCCATTTGATCTTGCTTATTAAAGCGTTTTTATGACATAATCTTAGGTAATTTGTTTTTGGTAATACTTCAGTAAAACTTTATCTCCAGTTCGGGGTTACATTAAACCCCCTTTCGGAACGGGAGTGTTCAAAGGGTCATTGGTAAATTCCAAAAATAAGTATCTTTTGAGTGTCTTGTCTGTGTGGATATTCAAATTTTAACCTTTCGCGTTGTTTATCCTATTTTAAAACATTTTTTCGTTCATTTCAGTATATTCTTAGCAAAATATTGAAGATTTATCATTAGATGTACAACTTTGCTTCCATAGTTTTTTCTGTAGATGGCATTAGCGGTAAGTAGTGGTCGAAATAAATAGATCATAGTTGTCATGCAATAAACTTTGGCATCTGTCAACATAACCCCATAGACTTTTTCGATTTGTGTTCGCATCATAAAGTTATTCTCGATGAAAAATGTCAGTTTACGTGCCAAATTCCCGTAATTTGCGAAAGGTTTTAATTGTCTGTTTCAATGTGAAGAAATTTTCAATTAACAAACTCAATATGGAGCTGTTAAAACCAACTGAAACAATCACAGGTGATCGTTATCGAACGCAATTAATGCGTTTGAAAGATAAACGGCCGCAATACAACGAGAGACACGATAAAGTGATTTTGCAGCATGACAATGCTCGACCCCGTGTTGTAAAAGTGGTCGAGACATACTTGGAAACGTTGAAATGGGAAGTCCTGCCCCGCCCGCCGTATTCTCCAGACGTTGCTCCCTCTGACTATCACTTGTTTCGATCAATGGCACACAACCTGGCTGACAAGCACTTCCGGTCTCACGAAGAAGAAAAAAATGTATCGATTCGTGGATCGCTTCAAAAGATGCCCATTTTTTTAACGCGGGATTCGTACGGCGCCCAGAAAATGAGAGAAAGCAAAGTTGTACATCTAATAAGTTTAAAATTATGGACATGTTTATTATGCAGTTATGCCGAGTGCAAATGGGTTTGGTCAACATCTCAGCAAGGCGGTGCTACGACTCTAATTAGAAAACACTTGCCATAACAATAGATTAAGCTTTGGGCTGGTTTCGCCGACATTTAACTGGTTCAATCTTCTTTTTCCAGCTACTCTAAACCGCTTTTCACATTATTACTGGGCGTTGACAATAATTCGAAACAACGCCATTGCCGTTATCGTTGGCAATTGTCAACTGTTGAATATAACTGTTGGAAATAACGCCGACGTTGACTCGACGATATTGATTTTAATAACAATAATCCCCTGTTGGGGGAGTTGAAACAGTTGGGTCGTTGTTCGTTGGCGATCTGCAGTCTCGGGAACGATTCCAAATTTCCGACATTGTCGATAAAATGTAAATCGATGTTTCGCGCTAGGCATCCTGTTGTATACTATTTTCTCGTTGTTATATAAGGTTAGGTAATTTAGTGTGAAACGCAGTTGTGGTGAACTATCACAAAATTTACTGTAATGAATATTATTATGCATCCATGTGAACAGATTATTTCACAATTTTTAATTTTTATGTTTTTTTTTTAAATCCTCGTTTAACAGCATCAACTTCGAAACTTCTATAATACTTCATCTTTATCACTCTTGAAATTAAATATCTATCTCCGCTTTCATTTCAGTATTCCACCCTTAATATTATTCAGATTGATGGCAACACTGTGCGGCGGGACTCTGCTGTCTCGCTAACTAACTGACTGTTCTCTTGTTGACCATCTGGCAACACTGAATCACAGCACTTAAAGCGAACTTCGGCAAACACTGATTCAACGTTTATTTATTCAGCTTAATCTTACAGTCAATTAATTAAAAAAAAATAGCAATTTAACTTAATAGAGTTTTTTTTTTGTTTCGATGCGGACTTAAGTTAACCGAATAATGTTCGATTTTCCGGGCTAGAAACTTATATTCTATTTCTAATATACCTATCGCTGTAATAAAAAATATCTTTTTACAAATCTTTTTGTTTGCAAATGCTTTTAAAACATTTGCAAAATGTAAATGAAAATCTTTATTTATCATTGAAGTATATCTCAATGTTGTTGATTAAGAAAACAGATAAAAAATGTGAAAAACCATTTTATTGTTAATATTTCGTCGATCTTCAGGAAAATATTATATTTATTTATGGCAAGCCTCAAATTTAATGCTTTTCCGAATATGAACATCTTTATATTGATAAAAACGTTAAAAAAATATCAAAGGTACAAAAGGTTTTGTGCTATCTGAATTTCAAATCGTTCTTTTTTGTGATTGTATAAAATTAGCTATGTTTAGTTTAAAAAAAATCTTAATTGGTACTGTGATGTGTAGGGGCTGATGTAAGCCAAATAAATATGATCAAGAAAGGGACGCTTAGATGATATGGGCATGAAGAGCGAATGAACGAAGAAAGGAGGATAAAAGTAATTTTTGATGCGAAAGTGGATAACAAATAATAATTGGGGGAGGCTAGAGGATGGCATGGCACGATCAAGTGAAGCAAATACTTGAGTCAGGCCATGTAAAGAGTCAGAATAACAGAAGAATATGTATGAATGTGAATGAAGCAAGAAGTGTATTTCTGTCTACCCCTGCGAAGGAACGGCGTCATGGTTGGTTAGTAAGTTTGTTAATTAGTCCTTGTTTCATCATTCGTAACATCGAAAAGAAAACAACTTGAAACAAAATACGAAGAAAAAAAACCGTAAAACGTTGAGAAATACGACACCTTTACGTGTTGTCGTAGCCGAAAAGGATTTTTATTCTTTTTCAAGATTATCAGGATTTTGAAAAATCTTCATACAAAATATTGAAATTTTGAAAAATAAAAAAAAATGTCCTCGGCTACAACAACACCAACAATGACGCTTTTTTCAATTTAACCACTCTAGCACACTAAAAAGTCACGAGCCGCCACTGGTATGTTGTGAGGCTGAAGGTAGTGAGGATAGGAAGGAGATGGGTAAGAGGAAGGTTTGGAAGTACCTGGCTATTCAGATCTGGTAACCAAACACGGCTAAAGCCATTTCTAGCAACTTTTCGATTCTGAATGGTGGTCTTTCACCAGGGCGATACTTAGAGTATCTACCACTCTCGTCCGTTACTGTACTCTAGCTAGGGATTTTTTAATAATATTATTTATCCAAAGAAATATAAGAGATAGTTTATTATTTTCCGCGTCCTTGGAGGTGGTTTAAAAAGTGATTGTAATATACATACATTTAAATTTAATTAAAGATTTAAAGAATAAGTTCCGCAATCTTCCTAATTTATTTCGGCTTATAAGTGAATTTGCAAACTTTGGAACTGAATTAAGACAAAAATCTCATCCCACAAATTACTTAGTAAAACATTTTTTAAGTACACGCACGAAGTTTTATTATCTCTACGGGCGACGAGGAAATATGAATAATAGTTATAATTAGGACTCGGATTTTTGTCGCAAAAACAAGGTCTCACTGTAAGAGAAAAAATAATACATCTAAAACACTTATTTTACATAACTTAGTACGGGTTGTTTGGCGCCATTTTGTTTATCAGGAGCCATTTTTTCAGCATATCGGACTCTTGTTGACAATTCACATTTTTTAATATTGAACATTTTGACCAAGATTAACTAGATATATAATATGCAGAATGACTTAATGATGAATGTAAGTGAGTCCAAAATCACGGTGTTTGAAAGAGAGAGTACGAGAAAAGTGTGCAATATAGTTGTGAAAGATGAATACTTGGAGCAAGTGGATGAGTTTGTGTATTTGGGAAGTATGGTATGCTTACGAGAGACGGAAAGGCTGATGAGGATATTGAAAGACGAGTGAATGCAGCAAACTCCACTAATGGAAGACTGAACGCTGTTGGCGCAGATTAAAAAAAATGTCTAAAGAAGTGAAGCTAGCAGTCCGCAATGTAGTGCTTATACCAACCCTGATGTTTGGTAGTGAGGCATGGAACTGGCAGAGGAAGAATGAAAATAGACTGAATGTTGTAGAAATGAGATCCCTGAGGGGTATGTGCGGTAAATCCATCATGGCCGTGCTAAAAATGTGGATATCCGGAAAGAATGCAAGGATGGAATCGTAATGAATAGGATTAAGAAAGAGACGCTTAGATAATTAGAGCATGAAAAGCGGATAAACGAAGACAAGAGTCTGAAAAAAAATATATGACGCGAAAGTGGATGGAATAATAAGTCACGGACGCCTGAAGAAGATATGGCACGATCAAGTTAATCGATGAAGAGTATGTGTGAGACGATGCATGAATGTGAATAAAGCTAGGAGTGTGTGCCAAGAAAGAGTTGTCTGGCGGTACGTCCTCTCTGCCTACCCTTGCGATAAAACCTTTGCCTGATTTGTAGAACTCCATATATATTTTTTGTACAATTCAATAGAATTGAATTTAATATTATTATTATTTAGTTATGCTATTTTGACAGTTTGATAATGGCCTTAAACCCCAAACAGCTGTCACTAAATAAATAATAATAATATTAAATTTAATTAAATTATATATTAAATAAACTCTGCCTGCCTAGATAGGTACCACCCTCCGGCAAGTTTCGATGAGAGTTTGAAAAATATGCGTTCGAAACAATACGCACCAAAACGTACACTGATTATTATTTTTACTAACACTATTGAGAGCTTGAGAGACGCACAGGGAAGACGTGCTTTTTTTACACCTGCAAAATTACTAGTGATTTTCACTTTTTTAAAAAATATATTCTTTATCGGTTAGAAAAAGCTACTACTGTTATTAATTAATCGAAATATCTAGTTGGTATCCGCGATGTACAGCGAGGACGAAGTGGATGTGTTTCCTTCTACGTCCGCTTGTGAAGACAGCTGCGGGAGGAGACGGAGGCGCAAGAAGAGGTCCTGCGGCAGGAAGAAAAGGAGACGCAGGGACCCTAACAGAAGATGTGTCTGCAGGAACCCCGAAACGGGGCGCTTCAAGCGAAAGCGCTGCTGCAAATCAAGTCACAGGCAGTGCTTTACAGTCAAGAAAAGAAAAAGAAGGTGTTAAATTCGAGCTTTTGTTCGCATAAAACAAAAAAAAACTGTTTTTGTGATGTAAAATTTTGCTTTCCTATTTGACGCATTTTTCTAATACTCGTTTGAATAAATATTTACAAAAACAAATGCGTTCCATTATTTTAAATTGCGCCACAACCGCAAAGGACATTGCTTAAAAATGACATTAGTCGTGTTTGGTGACCAGATCTGAATAGCCAGGTACTTACCGACCTTCCTCTTCCCATGTCCTTTCCTACCACACTGCCTAACAAAATACCCCAATTAGGGATGCCGTAGTGACACTGGCTCAAGACGGTTGGCAGCAGTTGGGACTTGTGCGGTATTCACTTTAATTTTATTTTATTCATGTTTATAAATCAGACATTATGCTGAACTAACTAACGCCAGGGTAGGCAGAGAGGACGGACCACCAAATGACTTTGTCTTGGTGCACACTCCTTGCTTCGTTCACATTCATACACACTCTTCTGTTATTCTGACTCTTGACATGGCCCGACTCAAGTAATTGATTCACTCGATCGTGCCATGTTTTTCTCGGGCATCCCCGACTTTATATTCTTTTCACACTACTTTCTTCGTTCATTCGCTCTCCATGCCCAAACCATCTAAGGACCCCTTTCTTTATCCTATTCATTACGCTTACATCAGCCTTGCATTCTTTCAGGATATCCCAGGCATTGCGCTACTTAAACCAAAAATGTTTGACATAATTCAACACCACCCAATGCATTATATTTAAGAGAAAAATATGTATTTTCATGCGTAAGTATGAGTAAGCACATTTAAAAAAATCTAGAATTAAACAACCTAGGTAGGTACCTACCTATTATGTTGTTTTTTTTCAAGGATAGCTAAAAGTGTTTTTCATAGATATATTTTTTTAACAATCGTTAATAACATAATACCATTTAAAGATAGTAAAGTCGCAAATACGTTTGGTAATATATTTGAAAATAATATATTATATATCTGCCCCAAAGAAGAGAACTCTCTTGAGTTTGACGTTTGAGTAAAAATAAAAGGTCTTTAATAGAAAATGTATCTTGTGTACTAGTTTGAGGTAACATTGATAATTATTTCTTAAGTAATTAGTTTTCAATAGAAACAAGTTACTGCTTCAGAAGTTTTTAGTTACTCCTTTTTAATTGACATCTTAAAGTAAATATTGTCCCTTTGTTTTTACACCAATATTAATATCGCTCGTAGCCAAGGCAGTTTCAAAGTGTGGGGTAGATTCAAGCGAAACCTGGTTTGTTAATAATAAGTAAAATATTTATAAAAAGAGACAAATATACACTTGATTCAACTTTAGAAATAATTCTTCGTAAATAATAATACTACACGTTTTCAAGGGGTTCACTTTTGATGTAAGTAATATATATTTAAGGTAAATAAAAATTCACTCCTTACCACTAAACGATTTCCAAATAGTTTTCAGCAATAATATTAGCGGTAAGGATCAGATTTTATTTTAAAAGATAAAATATGAGATATTCAAGGTGCTTCACGAGTGGAAGGGGTGCATGCTCAGAGCAATAATATACCAGGAGGGAGCGCTAGTGTAGTCTGTATTGATGATGCCTGACTGGGGCTTGGCTAGGGCTAGGGTATTTATACATCCATTCATAGCACATGTCGACACAATGTTTTTTTTATTTATTTCCACAACCACTTTTACACAGTATTGTTGTAAACAAAAATGTAGGATATAACCTAAAAAAACCGTTGAGTTCTGTCCTTTTATGTCGCATAACAAAACGTAGTGACCGGAGTCGCTGGAGACGCGGGAGACGGAGAACATTCTTACATACCTAAAAGCGGAGCTACATTGTTTGAGAACTTGTCTCTGACGGTTTACGACGTAAAAACCCGGAGAAAGTGATTTATCGTAAATTTTTATATGTTAGGTAAAAATGTTTAGCTCTCTCTCCATATATACTCTTGCTCCGAGGGTGCATGGATCAATTTTTCTCATTGCGGATGCACACACAGAATTAAGTAAGTCCAAAGTAAAATGGTGTTTGAAAGAGAGAGTGCAAGAACAGCGTGCAATATAGTCGTGAATGATGAATACTTGGAGCAAGTGGATGAGTTTGTGTTTTTAGGAAGTATGTTCTAGAGAGACGGAAAGCCTGGTAAGGATATTGAAAGCAGGGCGAATGCAGGAAACTTCTAATGGAGGACTGAACGCTGTTGGCGCAAATAAAAAAAACGTCCAAATAAGCCAAGCAAGCAGTCCACAACGGAGTGCTTATACCAACCCTGATGTATGGCAGTGAGATATTGAACTGGTAAAGGATGGATGAAATTAGACTAAATGCTGTAGAAATGCGATCTCTGAGGCGTATGTATGACTCAACTTTGTTTCTGTGTTGAACAAGTTCTACTCCTGATGGAAATATTAATTCAGTACGCGTATACTTTTTTTTTTACTTATTGCCACTAATTACGCGGTTTAATTAACTTATTAGCACTTTATTTTTAACTTAAACTTGTACCCTAAACCTAAAGTATTTTTTTTTGATTAATTATTTAATTGTGTGCAACTATTTGCAGTTATGGTTGTATGAACAATGATTTACGAGGAAACGTTGTAACCATAAGCGACCGTAACCTCAATCGTTTCATTACATTGTGTGTACTTTGAAAGGAAGGGTAAAATATATTATAATACAAGTTGTCGCCAAACGAGTTACGTAAATAGGTATCTCACCCCCTGGCGGTGGGTATCACTATTCGTAGGCGCCAGACTTACATCTTGTTTCAGCGCTGTGGGTTCATCTTCAAACGAAAGACGCGTTAGAGATGGGGTAATCGAGGTTATTATGTATTATTATATATCCCTTTAATATTATTTATACATTTCATTGGGTGTCTGTCGACATGTCTTATGTGAATTGACAATCTTCGTTAAAATTAGTATTGATCACACTTGTAGGGATTATCTGTTTAGTGAATTAATGGCTAATTCACACCAACGTCCGGTTCCGCTCAGTGCCGATATTGTTCCGCAAGAAAACTTATTGATATGGTATGAATATCAATCAAGGAGTATGTGCCAAGACAAATTTGTGTGGCAGTATATCCTTCTGCCCACCCTTGTGATATTTAACTACTTATTTAGTCAAATAATTATTTTGTAGTGTAAAAATACTTACAACGCAGATTTTTTTTTTAAACCATTTTTTTATCACTAAATAATATTTTTATTAATTATCAAAAACTATTGTTTAGAACAAAAAAAAAAACGATTTTATTGAACCGGGTGTTTCGATTACTAAAACGTTTCGACGATCACAATCTTCTGACGCAATGTTTCGACTACCTACCACAACGTTTCTTTCTTATGGCATAATGTTTTGACCACCATTATGTTCATTTCTTATGGCACGATGTTTCGACTAACAAAATGTTAATTTCTTACGGCAAAGTGTTTAGACTGCCACAATGTTTTTTTCTTATGGCGCAATGTTTCGACTACCTACCGCACCGTTTTTTTTCTAATAATAATAATAATAATAATAATATTTGGATAATTTGTATAGCGCCGTTTTTGTGAAAAATCACCTCAAGGGCGCTGTACAAATCTTAATTTCTACTTAATATTAATTCTTAGTTCATATAAATATACAGCAACATACTTACCTGGCAGGTCACTTCTGGCAGGACACAATCACCATATCATAATAACCTAAAATAACCTAAAATTTAACCAAATGGCACAATGTTTCGACTATCTACCACAACGTTTCTTTCTTATGGCACAATGTTTCGACTACCTACCACAACGTTTCATTCTATTAGCTCAATGTTTCGACTACCTACCACAACGTTTATTTCTTATGGCACAATGTGGACTTGGCTAGCAGAGGAATTGAACTCACGACGCCCTGGTCCGAATCCGACGCGTTTGTCCACTCACCTACTAACACGTCAAATTATCACAATTAGATTCTAACAATGTTTGCTTACTGCGGCGAATCAACCCAGACAATCTCACGGCATTACCGAGTGGTTGGCGAACACATAAGTAATCTATTTTATGAAAGGGTTAACGAGACAGTCTTGATTACCGTCTGTGTTGCGATCAAATGTATTGTGGGTTAACCCCTTGAGACCCGATATAGTTTTCAAATAGCACAACCTTCAGGAAGGTGTTCCTTAATAAATATTTCTAATTAAAACTCAACATGTATACCTATCTTTCGACGGGGTGAGGGTATCGCATTGTAATTCATTGGTGTAGACAATACGTAACTTTGTAAACATAAAAATGTTAATCGTACCAAATCGTAATTGATTTAAAAAAAAACACATATAAGTAATATTATATCATTTCTTATATCCTTGCCTCATAATTCAATCTATTTTTTCCACCAACTAGCTTTGAAAATACCATCGGGATGTAATTTTATATTCTTAAAAAAGTGGCTTCTAAAAATTACAAAATTATTTTAAGCAATTTATTTTGCGTCTATATGGTTTAAACAGTGATTTGATTGCCAACTTAACTACTGTCACATACATTAGAAATACGTAGATACGAAGGTAGGAACACTGTACGTTATTTAAAACCTATCTAAGTATTATTATCTAAGAGACTCGAGTATAAGTCAGCAGTTGGTATTTAACACTCGTTCTGAACGGGGATTCTAATGTAACCTCGAACGAGAGTTTTATGCGATATCTTACATAAAGATTTCTGAAATTCAAATTACCTGATGTGTCACGAAAACGCTTCAGTAAGAAAGGTCAAATAGAGCAACTACGTCACCCTCCCCCCCCCTCCGGATCGTACGTTTGATTTTTATTTTCAGATACAAAAAAGTTAAGTACGTTATTTACATACAAGTGTCCCGGGCGAATTACATTACCTTGGGGAACGTGAATCTACATTAAAAAAATACGAAAATATATAATAAAAAGCATTTCACAGTAAAGTACAGTCGAACTTGTTTATAAATACCGAGGTCACGGATGTAACGAGCAATTACCTAATGATATGTTAGTCCTGGCTTCTTTTCATACGATCGTTTCGGGTTATAACGAGGTCGCTTCCTTGATATAACGTCCAAATAATATTGTTAACTCAACACGACGGGTATGATAAAAAAACCTAATTCTCGAAACAGTCGAATAATGTCATAAACAAGAGATAAAGAAAGCCGCCTGGCCGGCAAGGCTACGGAATTTCCGTAAATCGAATGTTTACTTGTGTAATATTTCTTCAGTGGTTCCTTTGTTATCCCAACCGATATGTAAAAGTGAAATCGAAAGGCGATTTAAAAGTTGTAAAGGAAGTAACACAATAAGTGGGATTAATATTAATGTTTTGTCAAAACATAACAAAGGGCATGTTTTGTTTTAACAAAATATGCTATATTATGTTAACACTCCCGTTCCGAAGGGGGTTTCTGATGTCACCCGAACGAGAGCTTTGAGCGATATCTTGGATAAAGGTTGTTGAAATATTATGAATATACTTATCTCTAAGTATTATCAAAAATAAATTGCCCTAGATTATATCATGAAAACGCTTTAATAAGCGAGGCCAAACTCCCTTCGGATCGTTTGTTTAACTTTAATTTTTGGGCACGGAAAGATTAACGCCTCAGAAATTACCAAGGTTCGGTGACAACAGTGCTTCATAAACCATATTTTTTTTAGGTACATTATCAGTAGATGTCAGTCGTACTTCAAGATCAATTTCCCTTTGTTTTTCGGGTTCCATATCATAAATGAAGGGTAAAAACAGGGTTTACCACTAGAACACGATTTTTTATACTGTTATTCATTATAAAAATACGATGGTAATAAAAAACAAAGAGCAGAAAATGTTGCAATTTTGCCATGTTGCTAAAAAGATTCCCTATTCTTCCCATGTATTAAAACACATTCCCTGTTTTCACCCGTACCCTTCAAATAACATGCTACACTTTTTAAGGCAATTAGTTGGGTAATATGTGCGCAAACATAAATTGCGGTTCCCCGCCTCCCCCTAATAGATTGATGATATTACATTTCTCATGATAAAGTGCCTGCCACAGTTTCGGCCGAAAACTACTCGGACCTGATAATCAAATTGGTGCCTCAGCGCTAAAACAATGCGGCGGAAATCGGCGTTTCCGCCAAACAACGTGTAGCGCCCGAAGGCGGCGCTAATTCAATTTTCCAAAGTGCTCAACATCGCCATCGAGTGCACGCTCGGCCTCACTCACCGGCTAACTGGCTGACTAGCTAACACTGGCTAACACTGGCTAGCTGGCTAATTGGCTAACTGGCTAGCTGGCTAACTCACTGACCGGCCGCTTTTGAACTGCGAATGTCACAAACTACCTATAGTCCTGCCCCGGCTGGGGAGGCCGTATTCATTGGAGGTGGTATTCATCGGGGCATGAGATCGCACAGGCTAGAGATGGTCGATATTCCTGTCCCGGTTAAAAGGAACCGATTACTAGCTGGTCACTGGAACCGGCGAGTACCAGTTCCAGTTCTTTTCGTTTTCAAATCTCAACCGACTAGTAACAGTAACCGACTGTTTTTGGGGAGGAACTTTTGTCGATTTGCTAGTTAGTACCTTTTGATTTGAATATAAAAAATCTCCTTCTTGAAACTTTTCTGGCACCAGGAACCGGTTCCAAAAAGAACTGGATTAATAACCGGTTCCTCGCCGGTCACCGGCAACTGGAACCGCAGGTACACCCAATTCCGATATCGACCATCTCTAGCGCAGGCCTATATCTGCCTATTTTGCATGCAGGGTGAGAATACAAACTTCAAACAGCGATTCCCGGAGGAAAGAAAGTAAAAATTTCTCCGTGAAAACGGGCTCAGAAACGGCAAACTACTCGTGTATCTAGGTTCGTCCGAAAGTGGCGAATGAGGCTGCGAAACAGAAGTGAAAAGAAGGATTTGCGCGGCGAAAGACGCCACGAGCGAAATGTTAAAGATGTGGAGTGACAGAGACGTCACGAAACGTACATGCGACAGGCATGATGCCCGAAACAAACATACCCGAGTGGTTATTTTACAAGCATATTGAACAACAGTTGATAGGTAATTGAGTAAAAGTTAAACAAAAGTAAATGAATAACAAACAAAACCAAATTAACTAACCATCACGCCGTTTCCCCGCGGGGGCAGGCAGATAGGACGGACTGCCATACAACTCTGTCTTGGCACACACTCCTTGCTTCGTTCACATTCATACATCGTCTCATACATACTCTTCTGTTATTCTGACTTTTGACATGGCCCGACTCAAGTATTTGATTCACTCGATCGTGCCATGTTTTCCTCGGGCGTCCACGACTTCTTCTTCCATTCACTTTCGCGTCATATATTCTTTTCACACTCCTTTCTTTGTGCATTCGTTCTCCATGCCCAAACCATCTAAGCGTCCCTTTCTTAATCCTATTCACTACGCTTACATCAGCCTTGCATTCTTTCCGGATATCCCAGACATTATGCTACTCGAACCAAATAATATCTGTTATTCTGACTCTTCAAATGACCCGATTCAAGTATTTGATTTACTTGATCGTGCCATGTCTTCCTCAGGCGTTCTCGACTTCTTTTTCCATTCTCATATCTTCATAAACTAATGATTTATTGCCACCTGCGCTGAAGAGATGCGCATTAGCCATATTTGTACTTCATATAACCTGTCTATAAATAAGGGGCATTATTAATATATCAGATTTTAAAATTTTTATTGCGTTATTAAATTGTTTTACTTCATTGTTGGCGCAGTGTATTGTGTTGTTATTTCTTAATGTCCTCGGCGAAAGAGACAAATATTGCGTCTTTGTGTAGGCTTTAATATTGAAAATATCGTTAATCCTCCTTGCTGTTTTTCAAAGTCGTATGTTCATGTTAATTTGGGATAAAATGTTTTGTGCATCGATTGATGAATGCACAATTTTGTGTAAAATCAATACATCAGAAAGTTTACGTCTGGCTGACACAGATTGTAGTTTATAGTGAAAAAAAATGAGATTTGTCACATCGTCGCTGCAAAGGAAAAAGGGTTTAAGCGACACTTTCTTCAAAAATGAGTTAAACATGCAGTTTTGTTCATTTTTTTCTGCACAGAATGCTCTGACTCTCGTTTAATTCCTAAGACTTTTGTGGTCCTTCAGCCATTTAAAATATATTTACCAGTTGGGAAAAGGCTTGAACCAAACGACACATGTGACTTTTATAGCTTTTTGTTGATTCAGCTAACTCAGTGAAAGCATTGAGTTACCTCAGCTAACTTTTTTATTTTCAAAATCTAACCAGGTACTAAAGACTTATAAATTTTATTGTCAAACAAAAAAGTGTAAACTTTCTAAAATGGCGCTTCAGCCCTTTTGCCTTTCCGGCGACGATATAATAACGTTTTTTTTGGTAAATGGGTTTGTGCGTTTTAACCTTTCCTCAACTATGATGTGTAACGACTACACAATGCTTTATTATCACTGTTGACTTCGAATATGATTCATTTAAGCGATTGGCCATGAATATCCTTATTTTTCTGATTAGAAACACAATTTTTTCTGTGTAATGATTACACAACGCCGGGGCCGGAATAATAATTTAGCACAGTAAGGGGAAGGTTAAATTGGTTTTCGTATTTCATTGCTTCCAAATCGCTGCAAGTGTTGTTTATTCTAGCCAATATGCGAGGAAGACTCGGAGGGAAGTGCTGGTGAAGACTCGAAAGACAAAGAAAATAATTCAAAGGTCGGTGTCTATGTTCCTCCTAAGGTTGCTGCCGTGCATTATGCTGACAATGAAACCAAAGCTGAAAGAGAAGGCCGTCAAACTGACAGAAATCGAAGACGAGCTTTAAATTCTAGTGTCATGCGCGAGTTGCGAGATGAGTTCACCGACTCTCCATTAGAAATATCCAGCGGAAGCAGACACCATATCGCCGTCTCCAAATTTGAGCAGGAAAAGACAGATTATGAAGAAAACTACCTGACACGTTTACCTCTGACTAAAACTGAGAAACATAGAAAGAGGAAAGTCACCACGATCGGCACTCTCGGGGATGAAATCACCAGCTTTGGAGACTATAGCGCTCTGGATGAAAGTGGAACCTCATCTTCTGGTAAGAAAAAGAAGAGAAAATCCACCCCAAACAAAGGTTCAAAGAAGAAGCGTTTCTTTTAACAAAGCAATGTGTTCATGGTATATTATGTATTATACCTGGAAAATGTGTAAGTGAAGCAAATCAAACTACTCCGGGTAGAAAGCTTACATTGGGTAAAATGATGCTCAATAGTTCAAATGTTTAACCTGAATTTCGGTCCAAACTGAAAACTTACCTTTTCAGACTCTCATATCCTTAAATTCATCAAAAGAATCTCAACATAATCTGTCTCTCGACGAATCACCTTTAGATATGCAAATTTTAACCAAATCCTGTACTGTATGACAAATTCAGAAAGTCCATTCTTTTAATTTCGCTCCCATACCCTAAATCGGAAAAAAAAAATCATAATAATAATAATTAAATAATAATCATAATTTTAAGTTCATAATTGTGTCTATCTGATGGGACCTGCCAGGTAAGTATGTTCCTGTATATTTTCTTATTTAAACTAGGAATTAATATGTAACGATAGAAAGTAAGATCTGTACAGCGCCCTTGAGGTGATTTTTCACAAAAACGGCGCTATAAAAATCGTCCAAATATTATTATTATTAACATTGCATTTCTGTAAAAGCTTCGTGAAACGACTCTCAGAGCGCAGAGGCGAATTTAAGAAATATCGCATTACGTCTTTAGCCTTTCTGAGTGGGAGAAATTTCCTTTTTGACTGAAAATCACCGCCACTTTCTCCCGGCGGAACCCCTTTTAATCGGAGCCCGAGGAGGTTGACGTTTCATCTTTCGTTTCAGCTAAAGGTTTCATAAAAGCTCGCTGGGTACTTCACCCGCTCTGCCTCCCGCCTAACTGCGCGTTGCGAAAATAAATTCATTTGAAAAATATTGCTTTACACGGTATTGATTTTGTTCATATACTGACTTTTAATATTTTGTTATTGTGAATACCGCACAAGAGTCCCAACTGCTCCCAACCGTCTAGAGCCAGTGAAACTATAGCATCCCCAATTGGGGCATTTTGTGAGGCTGACGGTACCTGGCTATTCAGATCTGGTCACCAAATAATAATAATAACAGTGAACTTATATAGAGCAGTTTTGTGATATTTCACCTAAAGTGCGCTTCATACTTAATTAATTATGCTAATAAGATTAACTAACAAGGAGAAAATAATACATAATATGTATACAGATTAAAACTATCTAAAATCATGGTCATTATCATAAACCACGAGAGAAAAAGGTTCGGATTTGGGTATAACAGTGCATGTGTACATCAACAGATAATTTTTTTTTTTACCAGAAGCTAAGGTATAAAAATTCAGATGAAACGTATGAATTCATATTAACATATTTGTCAAATCAAAGAAAAGGAAATTAGACTGAGGACAGTTAATATGTTGGAACATAAAACATTAATATTCAAGTATTATAAGTAAACGGTTCTAAAAATGCAAACAGTGTTAATAAAACAAGTAACAAAAGAAAAATACCAAACACGGCTAAAGCCCTTTCAAGCAACGTTTCGATTCTGAATGATGGTCTTTCACCAGGGGGATACTTAGAGTATCTACCACTCTGAAACGTGCCGGAAATATACTAGATACTATTTCATATGAATTAAATGTGCTGTGACACATTTTAATTAAATCAAAGATCTTCCACTCAACCACGGAGGTCTTCGAGGTAGATGACTAGACGCGAGTAATTTAAAAAAAATGTTTTAATTTTTTTAAGTGCCTTGAAAGAAGAACGTTTCTATTAAAACATAGATTTCCTCATGTAATCGGTATATATAATAAAACAAATGTGTAAAAACGTTCGAGTTTCTTTTAGTCACGATGTTTTTTTATATTTTTCTTTCTGCCATCGAGGTTTCAATAAAACGTCCCAGAGATGTGGTGATGAGAAAGAAGATCCCCAGTGAATAGGATGTGTAAATTCCTTTTTTCATTTTCCCCGAAGGCACGCATCGAAGAAGGTTTACCTTCCTCAGCATTTTACGTTTTCTTTGAACGAATTGAATCTCTGAATATTCAATTGAAAATGTTTTTGTGAATCCACTCGCGTTGGTAGTCGCATTCTACATTTACCCATCAGATTAATTTCCGACTTTGAAAATATTATTGTCAGCTTAGGATTGATTACATTATTAAAGACATTGTAATAAATAACAATATTATGATTCTTAATTTGTAGTGTGATAGTGTTAATATCTCAAAGCAAGAATATATATGGGAAGAGAGCTAAATATTTTTACCCAACCCATACAAATTTACGATAAATCACTTTCTCCGGGCTTTTACCTCGTAGACCGTGAGAGAGAAAGAGACAAGACAAGTTCTCACACAATATAGCACCGCTTTTAGGTATGTAAGCATGTTCTCTGTCTCCCGCGTCTCCAGCGACTCCGCCCACTACGTTTTGTTACGCGACATAACAGGACAGAACTCAACGGTTTTTTAGGTTATGTCCTACATTTTTTTTATGGCAATACTATGAAAAAGTGGTTATACAAATAAACCAAAATATTATGTCGACATGTGCTATCAGTGGATGTTCAAATACCCTAACCTTCACCCTAGCCCTAGCTACGCCCCAGTCAGGCAAACATCATCAATGCTGACTACACCAGCGCTCCCCCTGGTATATTATTGCTCTGAGGTTAATATTGATTCCTGTTTCCATGCCGATATCCGAGATGTTTTTTAACTATCTGTTTTTTTATAGGAGAAAGACATCTGCTGAATGCTTTTTTTTATCTAAGTCGTGTGAAATCTGTCTGGTTTTCAATACAAGACATCTAAGAAAATTCTGAAAATTCAATTTTATCTCTCGAAATCTTATTTTCTCCGTAAATAGTTTTGAATAGCACATTTCCATAAACATCCACTAAATACCAAGTATTCAGTCGGCGTAAAATCTCCAGAGTGCTCTATTCCCAATATTATACTGGTACATCCTAGAAGTGTTTTTAAAGTTCCATCACGTATTATTCCCCGTAGGGATAAGTAATGATGAAGAATGTGCCCATCAGCGTGATGGGTTGTCTGCCTCATCCGCATCATATTCACGGACATGACTAGAGGAGGGCGGAGTGGGGGAGGCAGGGGAGGAGGCACGGGTTCGGAAGAAAGGAGCCCGAGATAGAGGATGATTATTAGCAAGTTTTGAAGTTACCGGGGTAAGAACGTCTAATAACAAAACGGTTAACTGTTACTGTAGGAAGGCACCGTAATGGCACGGCCGGGAGGTGGAGGTGGGCGGGAGGAGGTGGAGACGAGCCGTTGTTCCATTTGCTAATGACTGCCCGCCGAGGCCCGCGACCCACCTTCGGCTCAGTCTTATGTTAGGGTTGCAACAAAAACACGGTTTCACATTTTCCGTATTAGATTTGAAAACGCCTCAATAATATGTTTGCTTTATTAAACCTTTTTGTATTAAATATTTTCATTGAAAATATGATTAAGTTCAAAATAAAATAAATATTTTAATGTCTCTTACTGTTAGATAATTTTCTTCTCTCAAACTATCCGATTTTCAAAATTCTTAGCTCTATTTTTTTTCACCAAACTTCGAATTAAAATAATAAAACATTGATATAGAACACAATAGTTTATTGAAAACGAAAATAAAAATAATATATTTCCCACACAAGCTCCACGCCGTCCCTTTTTACACTGTAGGAAAATCAAATTAGATCTCTTAACTGCGCTGCCATCCTTATTGCTGCAAACCACGCATCGCCGCAAATTACGCCCTGCTAATTTTTCTAAACCGAAATTCACGAGCTTCACGCACAGAACTGTCACTAACGAGAGTGAAGCGAATACTGAAGTTTGAAGCACTGTCGCGTCGTTGGCACTCTTGACATAAACTCGTGGCAGCGCCATGGCACTATACAGTAAATTAGAACTACGTCACAAATTCGGGGTTGTAATGTAGCGAGGGGAAAGAGATGGTGCAGTGGGAATTGGGAAGTACCCGCTTAGGGCCAATTCCGAGCTGGTAATGATAATGCACAGATGGAGCCATTTTAAGCGACGTTGCAACGTTAATATTCTGAATGGTGGTCGTTCACCAGGTCGATACTGGGAGTATTTAGCGAGCTTTAATTTAGTGAATCAGAATGTAATGTAATTTATATAGAAGTCGAATCCTCCAAATGAACACAACCTGAAGTAAAAAAAAACTGTTTGAACTTTGAGTTTTCATTTCAGCAGTGGTGTGCATTGCTCTATGGCCAAATATAAGACGTGTGTACTTCATTAAGTTCGGTTATGAATTCGGCATTGAATATTTGTAAATGAGTTTTTTATTATCATCCTCCGCCGATTGTTGTGGCCAGTTAAATAAATGATCGTTCTCTTTTTATTTCTCCCAACTATTTAAGAAAATTCACGAATCAATCATTCTAAGTTTCCGGCTGTTTTAGATTTACTTTTCTTATTGAAATTGCTCAAAGCTTTTTTTTTAATTTCGTAAATATTTTTGATTTTCTTTGTGATTCACTACGTTTTTCATCATTGGATATCTCAAAATGGGTTTATAATTTATATGTGTATGATTTTGACCGGTTAGTAGCTGTGTGGACAAACGCATCGGATTTCCATCCGGGCGTCGTGCGTTCAATTCCTCTGCTAGCTAAGTCTTCAATCATTGCACAAGCTACATTTTCCGATTATTATGAGTTTTTCAAATATTGTCAGAGTATTCGTAACCAGGGAATAGTTGTCTTTCTTTTTTGTATTTTTTTATTTTTATTTTAACTGATATTTTTATTCGACTTGCCTCAATTTTTCAACACTTACTTCAAAATATTTCTTTAATATGACGATATCTACGTGATTAAAGGTAGAAAGGAATTCTCAGAAAATACAATAAATTGTTAAAACTTTTGAAAAATGTATAATTTAATAATACGTTCGAGATAATAATAATTTTCTTCAGTCATCAAAAAAAATCATTTTTATTCAAGTAAGCTTTTAATATGGAAGTGGAGTTGGAAACTGAAACCCAGGCATTTTATTGAAAGGTTAAAACCTCTGGTGAAGGGATAACATTATGTACCTAATTTAAAAATAAACATTTTACTGAGGAAAATTTACTAGCAGCGCACGCTTAATATTTCACAGCTTTAAGTAAAAGCAGAATGCGGATGGATGGCTTTGCGTTATGTGTCCCACTAAAAACTAAATTGAGCTGCAAAATAAAAATCATACACACATGTCAAATAGAAACTTTCCCGGAATGAGTTTTTTTAAACTCCTTGGCTATAATAAACTAAGTAAAGATTTTTTTCTAGTATATTATCATTTTAATAAAACAAAAACAAAAAAAAAACAGTTTTTCAATCTGGAATGATTATGATTTAAAAATATTCAAAATTAATGGAGAAAATAACTTTGATCAGAAATTTGTTGTGTTTTTCTATTATTTTTAAATTCATTTTTATTGTTTGTTTTTCTTATGGTGGACACAGCTTTTCAACCTTTATGGACCACACGCCACTGGTGGTCAGCCTCATGGCGTTTGGAATGAGCACCTACTTTATTTCACACAAATAACAGATGTGTAAACTTATTTTATTAGTACATAAGAGTAGCATTATCCATTGCCGTTGTAAACATAACATAGATGAAGCCGCCAATATTATGAATGCTTGAATTTTCTAATAAATATTTTTTCCAAAATTGCCTAAAATTTTCCAAAGCAAATGGCTAATTCGGCTATTTTTTCTTTTTCAGAAGAAGATTGGAATCCTGGTGGAAAGAATAGAGGAGATGGTAAGTGATTATCATTGATCTCCTTTCACATTTGCCAAAGGGTTTTCCAAGATAAATGAGGGCAAACTAATATGGCGTTAGGGCTACCTTTTCTGGCCACGAGATATGACGGACACAAATTCGAAACGATACACCTCCCACTAACTGCTCCCTCCTCCCTCCTCCCCCTCCCCCACATCGGACATAATTTTCTTTTACCCAAAGTGAACACGAAACACGGTACTTTGCGATAATCTCAAACAACAATGAACCCGTGTTTTATTACTGTCGGAATAAGGTTCTCGCGTGCCGGCAACGCAACCTTCACCACAAAGGAGCCCTTCTCCGATAAAATACTGATTAAACCGTTGTATTGTCAAACGTAGGTTTGTTACTGACCTTCGCTTTCAACTAAAGTAGTACAATTACCTCAAATTATTCACGATATTTGCAAATACAAATTTCATATCCCGCCACGCTGTTCATACACCAAACATAATTGATCACTTTTCAGTATTGTCGTTAGGCTAAACGAACTAACTAACCAACACCCCATTTCCTGCTGTGTAGGCAGCGAGGATACACCGACACACAACTCTGTCCTTGTACACACTTCTTGCATCATTCACATTCACGACCCGACTCGTGCTATGTCTTCCTCGGGTGTCTCCGACTTCTTATACCATTCACTTACGCGTAGAATATTTTCTTCACACTCCTTTCTCTGTTAATCCACTCTACGTGTCGGAACCATCTAAGCGTTCCTTTTTTAATTTTATTCATAATTAGACACATTTTATTTACACAAAATATGATTCTCCACACTGTGTGCGTTTTGAAACACTAAATTTTGTAAAGCGCCATTTTTGTGAGATACCACTTCAAGGGTGCTTACATATCAAGAAAATATAAAAAAACAATAACATCGCTACAACTATCATAAAAATACGTACTTAAATTAATACTTTTTTGAAAAAAAATGTGAATTCCGCACAAGAGTCCCAAATACTCCCAACCGTCACTTGTGAAGGTAGTGGAGAGAAGAAAAGAGATGGGAAAAAGGAAGGTTTAGAAGCACCTGGCTCTTCAGATCTGGCCACGAAACACGGCTAAAGCCATTTCAAGCAATGTTTCGATTCTGAATAGTAGTCTTTCACCAGGGCGATACTTAGAGTATCTACCACTCTGGAACGTGTCGCAAATATACAATAAATAAATTTGTATCTATTAAATGTGTTATGACACGCATTCATTAAATAAAAGTTAATTTAAATAAAAAATGTTTTAGTTTTAAGCCACTTTATAAACTATATTAAATATATACTTTCCTGAAGAAGGTTAAGTTTAACCGAAACCGGTCGAATGTTATATCTATATAAATAAAGTGGCTTAAAACTAAAACATTTTTTATTTAAATTATAATGTCAAGCCACAAAGTGATTGCTTCCTTCGATAAATAAATAAAAGTTATTTGAGCACGCCGGGCATGAACCCGCGACCTCTGGATTCGTAGTCTAGAGCGTCTTGCCACTCGACCATGATATGATTTGATCAACACTAGGTACATTGAAATACATAAAAAAGGCATACTCTAGGAACGTCGCATTGAACATACGGTATGTTTTATTCATCTCTACGTTGTAACAGCTTTTTCACTCTACAATATGAAACACCAAGTTCACGTAGTACTACATTACAATATAAACACCTGTTGATGTCAGAGTCGCGAATCTACACAGCCTTACAGCCTGCGAAATACTAAACCACTACTATCACCACAAGGGCGCTTAAAAAACTCGAGCCTGTCAAGAAACTATGGTAAAATTACCATAAAAATACTTGCGATTTGAATACGAAGTGATCGGAGTTGAAAACATTTGATTTTTTTGTTGAATCATTATGTTTTGAACATATTAACATCGTTTCAATAATTAACTTGTCAATTTCTACACATGTTTAATGGGCTATTGAATCAATTATCGCCAAATTAATGATTAATATTGGCTAGTTCTGCTTAAACATTGGTGTATTTTAAAGACAATATTATAATTCAAGTTAATATTAGTACTCTAAATCTCGCCCTGGTGAAAGACCACCATTCAGAATCGATAGATTGCTTGAAAAATGGCTTTAGCCGTGTTTGGTGATGATTTGAATAGCCAGGCACTTCCTAACCTTCCCCTCCCCACTACCTTAAGCCTCAACATACCCCGGTTAGGGATACCATAGTCTCACTGGACCAGATCTGAATAGCCAGGTGATTCCCAACCTTCCTCTTCCCCATCTCCTTCCCCTCTCCACTACCTTAAGCCTCAACATATCCCGGTTGGGGATGCCATAGTCTCACTGGACCAGATCTGAATAGCCAGGCAATTCACAACTTTCCTCTTTCCTCTTTCCCATCTCCTTCCCCTCCCCACTACCTTAAGCCTCAACATACCCCGGCTAGGGATGCCATAGTCTCACTGGACCAGATCTGAATAGCCAGGCAATTCACAACTTTCCTCTTTCCTCTTTCCCATCTCCTTCCCCTCCCCACTACCTTAAGCCTCAACATACCCCGGCTAGGGATGCCATAGTCTCACTGGACCAGATCTGAATATCCAGGTGATTCCTAACCTTCCTGTTCTCCATCTCCTTCCCCTCCCCACTACCTTAAGCCTCAACATACCCCAGCTAGGGATGCCATAGTCTCACTCGACCAGATCTGAATATCCAGGTGATTCCCAACCTTCCTCTTCCCCATCTCCTTCCCCTCTCCACTACCTTAAGCCTCAACATATCCCGGTTAGGGATGCCATAGTCTCACTGGACCAGATCTGAATAGCCAGGCAATTCACAACTTTCCTCTTTCCTCTTTCCCATCTCCTTCCCCTCCCCACTACCTTAAGCCTCAACATACCCCGGCTAGGGGATGCCATAGTCTCACTGGACCAGATCTGAATATCCAGGTGATTCCTAACCTTCCTGTTCTCCATCTCCTTCCCCTCCCCACTACCTTAAGCCTCAACATACCCCAGCTAGGGATGCCATAGTCTCACTCGACCAGATCTGAATATCCAGGTGATTCCTAACCTTCCTGTTCTCCATCTCCTTCCCCTCCCCACTACCTTAAGCCTCAACATACCCCGGCTAGGGATGCCATAGTCTCACTGGACCAGATCTGAATATCCAGGTGATTCCTAACCTTCCTGTTCTCCATCTCCTTCCCCTCCCCACTACCTTAAGCCTCAACATACCCCGTGCAAACGATGTGCAAATCCCAGTAGATTTATCTTACCTTAATCTAATACGTTGATGAAACACTTTGCAAAGTAAATTAAATCTCTCGAGTTAACTGGTATTTAATCTTAAACCATACAAAAACTTTTTTAATACATTACAATTTATTGCGTTGAATTTGAATTACAAATTGTATAATAATAAGTACTTTCCCTGTAACAGCAGGGAGTAGGTACAATACTATATCTAATAAGTATGCATAATTTCCTTTCTTAATCTCATAAATATTTGTTCACAAAATATTATTGCCAAACTATAGGTCTATACAATTGTGCCCCACCACAATGAAGTATTTTATTTATTTAAATACTAACAAACCATTGTCCAATTAGAAACATATTAATACATTACACGAAATAGTAAAAAAAAGAGCAACATAGAAAGAACAGCACATACATAATAATTGAATGAAACAATTACAAAAATAGGATAAAAATATGCATTAAAAAGAACATTCGAGTCAAAGCCTGAACAAGATTTTGGTAGAGTCGTAAAGAATGACAAAAATCATTTACACTGGTGCTAAAAATTTCATTTTTTTCTTTGTATTAATCAACAATTAGTAGATACTTGTAGTATCGTTGCTGAAAATGACTAGCTCCCCAACCTTACTTTTCCACATCTCTTTTCTCCCCCACCACCTTCAGCCTCACAACATACTGAAATTGGGGGGGGTCACAGGTGCTGTGTTAAACACATGAAGGTTCTTTATCATCAATTTTCAAATCATTTAGCTTAGTCTAAAACATACCAAAAATAAATCATTATTATTCCTACCTGTTTTGTGTAAGTAATTGGTAAACTTTGTTACAAAGTTTAGGCTATATACCGAATGTACCACCGGCTCTACGTTCTGGAAATAATTCCAAGAACGGTCAGACTATCCAACTTAAATAAATAATAAAATTCAAAAAAAAATTCAAAAATTAAAAAATATCCAAAAATTTCTAAAAATTAAAAAAAAAAAATCAAATAAAGCAAACACTAGGTGGCTTGAATAATAAGATATTTAATTTTAAGCCACTTTATTATTATACATAAATCACAACTAGTTTCAGTTGGACCCAACCTTCTTCAAGACAAGACAGTATAACATAGACCATCGTTTCTGACCTAAACTGAAAAAAAAAATAAGTCGCGTATTCGAAAAATCCTTTGAAGTAATGGATTTCAAGTTATAATAAACCGTTGAATATACCTACTTCCTGAAAAACTAATAACTAAAGATGAGTTCATTATTTCTTTAATATGACAGCGATATTTTCAACCATCGTGATCGCTTGTAACTTGTTACAATATCCACACTCGTTGCGTAAGAGCCGATAAGTCGACTACCTCTCAAGTTTCACAATCAATTAAAACACAATAAAATTTAACCGGGGCAGCTGGAATTGAAACAAACATGTATATTTGTTTTGAGCCGCAGAAAGAAAGAATTCACCAACCGCCATTGGCCAATAAATCACTTCATATCCACTGAAGGTATTAAGTGATAGACGTGCGTGGTGCGCGTGAATGGGATGTTCTAATTATGTAAGGTCACTTTTCCAGACTTCGAGTGAAATTGATCCAACTTTTTTCATTAAATAAACTCTTTCTCGAACAGATAATTAGAGATCGCGAGTTCAAACCCGGCGTGCGAAAATAATTCAATTTATTTAATAAGTGTCATAACATGTTTCATTCATTATTTCTTATTTTGAAACTGTTAATTCGCGGTGGAACTCCATTTCAATGATTAATACCAATTTTTAAACTTTATTTCACTATTTAGGTCTTAAATAAAAAAAATATTGAAATATAGTTACAAATTTCTTTTTGACTTAGACACTCGCTTTGTGGTAATACATAATTAAACTATAAATAAAAGGGTTGAACAAATATTTATTATTTACAATACATATTTGTTCAGCCCTAATGAAGGTTCAGGTAGAGCCGAAACCGGTTGGTA
The DNA here is from genome assembly GCA_022651775.1 of Drusus annulatus. Taxonomy (NCBI): domain Eukaryota; kingdom Metazoa; phylum Arthropoda; class Insecta; order Trichoptera; family Limnephilidae; genus Drusus; species Drusus annulatus. The sequence goes on from JAGWCC010001150.1 coordinate 27,131, forward strand.
TATGTATCTAATAAAGTGGTGTCAAAACAAAGCTACTTTTATTTAAAATTAAAAAAATTGGAATTATTTAAATCATATTTAAATGATACAAAATAATATAAAGTATATTTGCACCATAAAATAATATGAAACAAAACAATTTCGATGGCCTGTCTGGGGCCTAGGAGTAAAAATGTTGTAATTTGGCGACAAGCGCTACTAATCACACTTCTAGGGATTTTTCGATCGGTGTTCATAACATTTTCACTCAATCCGCTATCTGTCTCCTTTCAGCGGCCAGTACCTCGCCTCGCTGCTAAATACATTAATATTTATTGTACCTGGACTTTGTCCTTAAATTCGAGTGAAATTCGAGTGAATTCGACTCCAGAACTAACAGCTACGACACTAATAGCTCTGGAATTAACGAGTAGTTATTCGAAGTTTCTACAAAATGCAATAATCGTCATAAGTTTAAACAACTTCTCAACTTGCGAAGTGGCTGCAGTGTTTTGTTTATTATTTAACAAGCTGTTCGTACGTTGGGGCAAGATTAAAATAGGCAAAGATTAAATTACACTCGTAGGCCTTCTCACGATAAACGCTTTCGGGAAAGCTACGATATGAGAGAAATGATACGGACAAAAAATAACTTACAAAGTGTAAAATATTAATAGAACGGTGTTCATGCATCGCTTTTGATAGCTTTATTAAATCGAATTATTTTTAATTGAATACATTATCGTAAATTTTCATCCGTTATTATGCTTCTAAGTTTATTTTTTATGTTGTTCATAGTTGAGAATGTTTGTTCGCATATATACTCGAATGTAGAGCCAAAGGTTGTGAGAATACCAAAAGCTAGTTTTTTAACGCGTCATATGTGTCAGTCAAACTATTCCATGTATCAAATATTATTGTTTCTATTTTAGGCAGTCGTTTAAAAGGTAAACATTTTCATATTTAGGTGAAAAATTCCGCCTCTCAAAAATGAACACGCTAAAAAAATAAAGGCGTATCACATCTGTTGCTTCCAACAATATTAAAAAAAAAATTAACTTGGTTTATGTGAAATATTAAATGAACACGTTTTGTGCTTAGGGGAAAACCGTCGTAAATTTTAACATTTCAGTTTTAATGAATATTTGAGTTTTATACGGTTTTGTTTGGCAGTTTCTGTTTATTTTGAGAGATCCTTTGATTTATTTATTATTTTTTGAGCCTTTGAAGTGTCAACATTATACCGAATGTTTAAATAATAACTAAAATTGTTTAGGACTTTAAACGAAAAAAGGAGAACTATACAATTACCAACAATAAATTGACCTTACCCAACCTAACTAAACCACAAAGCAATCGAGTCAAAAATTGTAAGTATTTTTTTAGAATTTAAAAACATCAAGGTCTTAAAAACAAGTATTTATTAACATGGAATGTCCCGGCGTTTAAATCCCCTTTGGAAAATCGTGCGATATTTAATACCGATTCGATTTCACCATTTTACATAAGATTTTTTGACTCCTAGGCCCGAGACGGGCCAACGAAATCGGTTATCTGTTAAAAAGGAATTTCGAAATTTGGAAAGGTTCGATCGATTTTACCCGAAAAACCGAAAGTGACATTTCCACAAACAACACACCTCTATTCTATTATCTCTTCAGTGCTTTTGATTTCAATAACATTTGTCAACATTTAAAAGACCCTTATGGTATATTTATTTATCACTAATGCACTCATGCACTTACTTTATGTTAATTTAATAAGTTCTTCATTACTCTCAGAAGGTAATAAAACAACCCGAATGTATTTTTGAATTTTATTGTACAGCCGCTTCTGTCAGCAATAAAACAAAAACCCAAAGTCACCGATGTTCACCATGAGACTCAATAAGCGTCCATTTCGGACACTAATAATATACGAGTATATGCCATAGATTTGCTTGAAATTGTACCAGTCTGAAGGTGAAACCGGTCAGGTCTTAAATAAAATATAGTGGAATAAAGTTAAAAAAATGGTATTATTAAAATCATGCAATACGAGTTATTTTAACAATTATTATCTTTCAATGTTCCAAACAGTATCTGTTTCACTTATTAGATTCTTAGTTCGAGGAGGGATATAGCATTACTGCTTTTAGCTCATGAATTCTTGAACGGTGTATTATTAATACCTGACAACCTGGCTGAAATTGGATTCTATGTCCCTGAAAATTTCACGCGAGGCCGCCAACACAGGCTTATGTTCCTTCCCGGGCGCAGAACTAACTTACTAATAATGATGCCCCTGGGAAGACTTACTAGGTTAATCAACTGCTTCGCAGGAAATGTGGATATTTTTCATATTACTTATAGCAAGTTAAAGCACGAACTGTAGCTATTACGTTCTAACTATATTATATTGTACTTCTTAAAACCTTTTTTTTTCTCCCTATTTTTACCTTTTATCTTTGTATAATTATGATTACCATTGTTTTGTTTTTTGCAATGTATTGGTGTTAAACTGTTATTGCAAAAAAATAATAATGCTAGATTTTTACACGCCGGTTCAGCGTTGGTTTAGTTAAGTCGGACGTAGATCATTAAATTAGTCGCATAAGACGTGGTTATAGGTTATAAGTCAAGTTTTTCGCTATTTCGGCCTTACACCACGCGTAACGCTTGCACCGCGTTATGAGTAAGGGCGGTTTAGATTTTTTGCGAATAAATTTAAATCGTATTTTTTGTAAATGGTAATCTCGATTAGGCCCATCGCTGTAATGGTATGAAGCCGCCGGCGGAGCAGCGTACCAAACGAGATTCCACCCCCATTACGCCGTAATACCCAAAACCCTCGGTCGATTACGTTGATTATGCTCGTAATATTATTCAAATCCCCCCGCGTCATCGTAAGCCTTTCTTTCTTTAATGTAGGCTGCGCGTAATGCGTTCTCCAGCCCCCGAGAGCCCGACCCGCGACTCGCGACCCGCGACCCGCGACCTTAGCACCGCGTAATAAGATTACAGCACGAGCACAATAACATCCTCAGGTCTTTGTGTCAACTGCAGTGTCAAGTTTATTATATTCGCTGATAGACGAGGAACTAAGTAAAACCTAATCGCCTCGTTACATACCGTTTTATACTCAGAGTAATAATATACAGGAGGGAGCAATGACGTTACATATATAGACACGTTATAGCCCTCGAATATTGACACAAAATGTGGCAAGCAAATACACACGTTACCAGTAAATTCATCATTCAAATATCGGTCATGTATGACAAAGACAGACATTCATAGAATATATGTGTATGAACGAAACAGATCCGAAGTTCGGACCGCGTTCCATGCTTGCTTGAAACGACCTCAAGCGACGCGTGACCGTTTAGTACTAAATCGGCTTAAACACCGATCACACCAACTAGCGTGAATATTGTTTGGCACTTTGAGAGCGCTACAACGTGTCTATATATGTAACATCATTGCGATGGAGCACTTCTGTAGTGTGATTTTTGATGATTTTTGCCTAACTCAGGCGTGGCTATGACGAGGGCTAGGGTATTTATACATCCATTCATAGCACATATCCACATAATGTTTTTGTTTATTTGTAAAACCACTTTTTTACAGTTTTGTTACAAACAAAAATATAGGATATAACCTAAAAAACCGTTGCGTTATGTCCTGTTATGTAGCGTAACAAAACGTAGGGGACGGAGTGACCGGAGACGCGGGAGACGGAAAACATGCTTACATACCTTGAAGTAACAAAATATGGAGAGAGAGCTAATTCTTTTTATCCAACCTATACAGATTTGGGATAAATCACTTTCTCCGGGTTTTTACGTCGTCCACCATGAGAAAGAAAGAGACAACAAATTTTCCCGAATTAACACACCGCTTTAAAGTATTATTAAAATGTTCTTCGTGTCCCGCGTCTCCGTTGACTCCGCCCACAAATTATGATTCGCGAAATAAATTGAGATAACTCAACGGTTTATAAGGTTACATGTCATATTATTTTTTTTAACAATACTGTGAAAAAGTGGTTATTCGAATCAACAAAAACATTATGTCGACATGTTCTATGAATGGATGTAGATATACCCTAGCCCTAGTCCTAGTCACGCCCAGGTCTAGCCGAGTTTGGCAAACCTCGTATAAATTGACTACAGCTCTCTCTACAGCGCTATCTCTTGTATAGTGTTGCTCTGAGTTACATACCGAATGGTGGTGCTATATTATGTGAGAACTTGTCTTGTCTCTTTCTCTCTCACGGTTTACGATGTAAAAACCCGGAGAAAGTGATTTATCGTAAATTTGTATAGGTTGGGTAAAAACACGAAGCTCTCTCTCCATATATATTCTTGCTCTGAGGTTGTATACATAATATGTCACGGGTGAGATAAAAATGATTGCGATGCATTTCGTAATAATAGTTTATATTTTCACATTAATTAGTCATCACTGTTTATTTATTTATTTATATACGCCCTCATGGGCTTTAACATAACATAGATATAAAATAAAATAACAGTGACATAAATGAGGATATAACCCGTGGCATAGTTATTTTGTGGGTCACTCGTACGATGCATTCTCGAGAAATAAATTGAAACACCAACCTAGTCGTACCAAGACCAATGCTAATATGTTTTTTTGTATTTATTTATATTATTAATAATAATACCCGACTTTACATTTAAATTAATTATGAGCAATTTTTTAAGAAAAATAACTAATGTTTTCCCAGGACGTAAATGATTAATATTTAAAATTAATAAAAACTGACCCTTCACATTCACACTAACTATCACGCCGTTTTCCCGCAAATGTAGACAGTATGTTTGAACCGCCATACAACTCTGTCTCGACACACACTTCTTGCTTCATTCACATTCATGCATACTTACTCTTCTGTTATTCTTACTCTTGACATGGTCCGACTCAAGTATTTGATTCACTTGATCGTGCCATGTCTTCCTCAGGCGTCGCCGACTTCTTCTACCATACACTTTCGAGTCAAATTAAACCATGAAAATTATGCCAATTGACCAATTTAAAATAGCCTGTACGAACCAATAAAAAAACAGTAGTAATATCAAGTAGTATAATGTTTAAGTTATTATTATTAAGTACAAAGGAATATGAATTATAATTAGTTACTATATAAACTTTAATGCACAAGTAAACAATATTTAAAAAAAATACAAACTCGTATATGAACATTCTTTTCACACTCTTTCCTTCCTTCATCCGCTCTACATGTCCTAACTATTTAAGCGTTTCTTTCTTAATCATATTCATTACGCTTGCATTGGTCCTGCATTCTTTCCGGATATCCACATTTTTAACACGGATCATATATGGTTTTACTGCACATACGCCCCAGGGATCTCGTTTCTACCGCATTCAGTTTACTTTCATAGGTACTTCCTCTCCAAGTTTCATGCCTCACTGCCATACAATTCTTACCGTAAAATGATTTCCAAAATATTTAACTTGTTTTGAACATTTGACTTTACCTACCTGTATTTTTTTCCACAAATAATGGAAAATGTAATATAGAACAAGAAAGAATGCAAAAGAATGTATTTATTCTAAAGCCTTTGCACCATTTTTGCTTGGAAACGCACCACACCAATTTATTTCTAGGGTAGTGTGTCCTCTAAACATCAACAGGGACGTTGCTCCTTATCAATGCTGTCACTTTCCCGCCGTCAGTGAAAGTTTAGCGTCGCGGCAAAGCTGCGAACTAAACGCCACACAGGTGGCGGGGGGGAGAGGGTGGGATTTGTGGGTGGCGGCGATGAACTTCAGCGCCGTGTTCCGAAAACCGCGATTTACAACGCTCTGAACTGTGACTAGCAACGCCATCTGTTATATTTTACTTGAAACTATAGTGTATTTAGCGATGACACACACCACGAATTCGTAAAATAATGCACAAAAATGCAACAGATGGCAGTAGCTGATTGAATATTTATTTTATAAATTGTCATCAAATAATGGTATAAAAGTGTGATGCATCTTCCCACGTTCTTACGTTTTGATTTAAGTTTCATTTTAGAATGCATTATTGAAATTTTTATTTTATGCAACTATCTCAAAAAAAAATTATTTTTAAATACTAATTTATGAAAATTATCTAAGTTTTTATTATATTAATATTTTATTATTTTTTAATGTTCCGCTAGATGGCATTCCTCGTCACCAATTTTGACGCCTACTTCTTCCATGATGCAATTTTCGCTAGATGCCACTGTTCCACGTTGTAATGCAGTTTTGAAGCTGCGTTCAGATTAAAATTTCCGCTAGATGGCACTAACCATTTCATTTTTCCACACTTGACTGGCTCCTTTCTCTGGTGCAGTTTTCAAACTGCATTTCAACAACATTTTCGCTAGATGGCAGTAACTTTCAAATTTTGATACTCTCTTATGCGATGCAGTTTTCAAACTGCATTTAAACTTTGCTCCATAGATGGCAGAGAAAGCCTTTTTTTAATCAAAGCTTCTGAAATGCCCGACACTATCATGTAACGCAGTTTTAAAAGCTGTATCAACATGTAATTTTTCGCGAGATGGCAGTAAACTGCATAATTTCAGACGCCATCTATGATGCTGCGCTTACGTTGAAATAAAACACACCTTTATTCCATAGTTCTGCATTAAAACTAAATTTTCCGCGAGATGGCGCTTTTGATACCTTGATAATACCGCGATGCGCTTTAAAAGCTGCATTAAAACTTGCGTCTTCGCTAGATGGCAGTAACCGCATGCATTTTCGAAGCCTCTTTCCTTTGATGTTTCGATGCAGCAGCAGCGTTTAAACTAAAATTTCCGTCAGATGGCACTGCAATAGGTTTATGGGACCGCTCTGATGTTGGATGCTGTACAAGTTGCATTCAAAATAAATTGTTCCATAGATGGCAGTGATAAGATTTGTGTGAATTAACATCGCACATGTTACCTACCGCTTTATGTAGGTATGCTTATACTTCACCTGTTGCATTGTACTAGCATTGGTGTGTAGGTAAGTATGGACAGTGGAGGCTAATCAATATTATCTGGGGCTAAAGGAAATTAAGGGGTTTAGGCTTCAACTTCCGCTCCCTTAGGATAGGTTCATCCAAAATAAATTAAAAAACACATTCAAAATACCAAATTCATCATAGATGGAAGTCATAATAAGTCATTATATATATATATATATATATAAAACTTTTGGCGCAAATTTTCGTCAGTAGCGTTGGACGTTGACGGAATCTAGCTGTTATTTTCAACGGCTAATTATATTTTAATACCGTTCTTATATAAATGCTGTTATTATTGTAATATATACACTTTACGTCGCCACACGAACCTGAAAACGCCGGCGGACAACTTTACTATGCAGAATTTATAATCAAAACTAGAAGCCATTATTCCCTACTGTGGGAGATAGTTGTAGTTTCTAGCGCCGGGTGTGCGGCGGTCGCGTCCATAAAGTTGAATTGAAAAAAGTATGCTCCGTTGAGCTCTAACTATTCCTTCAAACGTAATTGTGGTAATTTATTGAAGGACATGTAAAGATACCTTTACGAAACAGTGTAGTCAGTATTGTTGACTTTATACTGACTCGATAGAAACAGGCAAAGATATTAAAGTAGGAATTAATATGTAATGAGAGAAAATAAGATCTGTACAGCGCCCTTGAGGTGATTTTTCACAAAAACGGCGCTATACAAATCGTCCAAATATTATTATTTATTATTAAGGATGTTGGATAGTCTATTAGTTACCGCCCACATGGAATTCGAACATTTTTAATAAACAAATCATTTTTTATTTATTTATTAATATCTTGCCAACATACATAGCAATCCCGATGATTTATAAAAACTCATTCTGGGACACTTGAACACATTAAACAAAACAATATCAATACACCATTAAAATAATTTATAAAGTCAATATACCACACAAACACTAACAACAGAAAGTTTGCCTAAATAATGATGGAAGCCTTTTGTTGATTTCATGTCTTTATATCATTAAAAATGTAAAAATTCTAGAGTTCGGTCAAATATATTCAAAACTGTCGAAATACCTCTAAAAAGTGATGTTTGGTCTTATTTGAACATTCGCGCATAGCACATATCACTATCATGTTTGGTTTATTTGTATAACCACTGCAAGTATTTTAATCGACACAAAAATCGGAAATAACCCCCAAATCCGTTGACGTAAGTTATGCGACTCGATGATGTGAACGACGGACGGAGAATATCCTTAAATACTTATAAATGCTGCAATATTACGTGACGACTTTATTGCCTCTTTCTCACGCTATACGACGTAAAACCCCGGAGAGAAGTGATTTATCGCAAATTTGTATAGGTTGGGTAAAAATATTTAGCTCTCTCTCCATATATATTCTTACTCTAATTTACTTATCACTGTGTATTCCCGAAAGATTCCAACTCTCGACCGTCAACCCTTAGATCGGAAACGTCATCGGCTATCGGAAGGTTGAAGGAACCAAAGCGAACGCCATACACTAAGTTCGGAGAGCGTGCTGCAGGAGTGTCAGGTCCTAAAGCCTGGAATAGACTATCACATGATCTGAGAATAATAAAGGACTCGACAGATTTCAAAGCTAAACTCGAAACACATATTTTTAGAAAATCATATCCATAAATAATAGAATTGCCCTAATATGTTAACGGGTTAGCATCTAAAATCACCAGTATGATAGTATATCATGTAGTAGTGGTCGGCAAATTGTCGATCTACTGCTTAAAAAAAGTCCAAATTTTTTTCACATGTAGATGTAAATATCGATAAAGTAATTCAAGCTACAATATTGGGTATTTCGATAGTTTTATGGTAAATTTAGCCATAGTTTTTAAGTTTTGTAAGTTTTCAAAAATGGCGCTATGTTAGTTGGCCAAGTATCATAGAATTATTTCTTGTAGACGTGTATTTTGTAAATTATCTAATAAATAAGCGAATACCGCACAAAAGTCCCTACTGCCTGAAGCCAGGTATGACATCTCCCCTTGGGGTATGTTGTGAGGCTGAAGGTAGTTTTAAGGGGAAGGAGATGGGGAAGAGGAACGTTGGGAATACCTGGCTATTCATACGTGGTAACCAAACACGGTTAAAGCCATTTCAAGCAACGTTTCAATTCTGAATGGTGGTCTTTCACCAGGGCGATGCTTAGAGTATTAATTATCTACCACTCTAAAAATTATTGCAGATTTTGTTTCATATACTTTGTGGTGTATTTGCGGCACGTTTCGGAGAGGTAGATTCCTATATAATATCTGTATTGGTTCGAGAAATCGAACCCCTGCTCAGCATTACCCGTAGAAAACACTTCTTGGAAAATTAAAAAAAAATAGTAAGTAAAACTACCAAAAGGTAATTCTTTTGGTAGTTTTACTGAACATGTCGAAGTTGGCACTTGATCCTCTTCTTTGATTGTGCGTCATATTGCTTTGTCCCTACAGCGACAAGCGTTCCGCCGATCCATATTGGAAGCGGGCGTCGGGACGCCACACGAAGCTTTCCGACGCCCGGCGCCGTTAATACGTATATTATTGGGTTGCGTCAACCAAACATCATTTCCGCACCCATTACTTGTAGCGTACGTTGGTAACGTTGTTTGAATTATGCATGGGCCTCGAGGTAAAATCAACTTGGGAACGTAAATAATTCATTTACCTACTTTGGTGTTTGTTTGTTTGCATTCTTTATGTGACAACTCCCGAGAAACTCTTGGAAGTACTGCGTAGTGCAGAAATTATAGCGCCTGTCAATCAGCAAGGGTTGTGATGCGGGTTAAAGAAGGGTCTTGATGAATGAATATCAAATGAATGTCTTGAAAAAGGTCAAATTAAATAGCGGTATAAAAGAACTTGTTGAAATTATTTAATGAGCAATAATTCAAATCTATTTTTAATATTATTACCTTTGACGGCACCATTCCTCTAGTCATGCCATGCTGTACCAGAACGTCTTACGTAAATGGGGAGTTTTTAGCTGGTGCATCAGCTCTGGCACGCGAATCAATTGAAGTGATAGCTATTTCTCAGTATCGCCCCGGTTAAATATCATCATTCAGAATTGCAACCAGTGGCGGCTCGTGTGTGCTAGAGTGGTAAGATTGAAAGAAACGTCATTATTGATATTGTTGTAGCCGAAAACATTTTTTTTAGCTAACCGTGCCGTTCTAATTGTCTAACAGTCCATCAGAACTGAAAAATCCTCCTCTAAAGAGATCTCTCTCATATTTGGGGATGCTGTGTGGGAGGTTTTTTGAGGAAAGTAAGGAGCGAACCTGGCTCTCGAAGAGATCGGCAAATCATTCCACAGCCGAACTGTTGAACACAAGAACGAGTCGCAGAAGCGACCCGTTCTCAAGTGTCGAATGTCTCTCCGGAACATCTCGACGGTAGGTGGTCACAGCAGTCGGTAGAAATGCCAAACACCTGTCCGATGATACTTGCACGTGGCTGTCACTCGTTCTCGTGCTCAAAATTTCTCACGTTTGGCTGTGAAAAGATTCTAGTTTTCGCAGTATCTTTAAAATCTAGGTTCACCTTTTCGAAGATGTCTCAAACAATGACAAAGTAATTCGGTATGCACGGCTAACCAATCAGGCATCTATTCATATAGACAAAGTGTGAGTGGGTACTATATGGACACAACCAATTAATAAGCAGTCAAGGTTTTATTAGCGGGATCAATGAAAGACGCATAAAACAGCAGAACCAGCAGACGATCAATCTATGTTAGGCAGGTCCCTTGTTAGTTTCTTCCCAAAGACAAGTCGATAACAAACATTGTCATCATGGCAACGTGGAATAATATTTTTGATTCGTAAATTATTATATTATTAAAAGAAATTAAAAAAAAAAACATTGTATAAATAAGACCACGAATATTATTTTTATTTTATAACCGACCGGTTTCGCTTCGCCTAAGCATCATCAGGGTACAAAATCAAACTAAGCAAAAAATATAAAGTGTGCGGTTATATATACAGGGTGAGAACAAAATATAAAATAAAATAACATAGGGATGAAAAAAACAATAGAATAAAATTTTAATTATAACAAAAAAACAGCGAGAAACAAACAGATAATGAAATTTGAAAGAGACAACACGTCAACTGAAATGGTGATTAAAGAATAATGATAAATTAATTATATTATTTGTTATATCACGATATATTATATAAATATTTATTCTTCTACCTATTCATTCTATAAATTGTAAAATATAAACCTATTTACCTACCTTTTTAATGTATCACTGCAAGAAAGATATAAAAAGAACTCCATTTTTTTAATTAATTGAAAAGAAGCAAACACGTTGTGGTCTGACATTATAATCAAAGTAATAGTGTGTTATTATTTTTGTTCATAAGAAGCAATCAGTGTGGTTTGACATTATATCAACATAAAAGAACACTTTATTTTAAACCATGAATTTATTAAGTTGTAACGCCAACCGGTCTCGCTTAGATCAAGCTTTGTCAGGGCAAATATAATAAATTTACTAAACATAACAGTTATTAAATGTGCCCTGACGAAGCTTGATCTAAGCGAAACCGGTTGGCGTTAAAACATTATAAATTCGTGGTTTAAAACAAAGCGTTCTTTTATTTTGTTTTAAACCACTTTAATACTCTACAGATACGAAAGAAAGCTATTAACAATGAAATAGTAACTTTGTACAAGACCACGGGATGTATTTTAATTTTTACGACCGCTTAGCCCAAGCTTCGTCAGGGTACAAAATTCAACTGTTGAATTGTACTGGATTTTTTATAAAAACGTTCGAAAATGCTTTCGCTAGTTTTCAAACTGCATATTTTACTGACATTTTAGTATGTTTTTCATAGAATTTAAAATATTACACCTCCCTGGAAATTTTAGACATTTTCTTAACTGCCCATAGAAAATTTACTACATATATATATTTTTTTACATGAATACCGCACAAGAGTCTCAACTGCTGGCATCCTCGATAGGGGTATGTTTTGAGGCTGAAAGTAGTGGGGAGGGGAAGGAGATGAGGAAGGGGAAGGTTGGGAAATACCTGGCTAGTCAGATCTGGTAACCAAACACGGCTAAAGCCATTTCAAGCAACGTTTCAATTCTGAATGGTGGTCTTTTACCAGGGCGATACTTAGAGTTTCTACCACTCTGGAACGTGCCACAAATATACTATATTTTATTTTATTTCAATTAAAGGTGTTACGACACATTAATTAAATAATTTTTATTTGTGCACGCCGGGTTCGAACCCGCGACCTCTGGATTCGTAGTCGAGTGTCTTACCACTCGACCATGCAGGCCGTCGTAATTTTAATATTATTTTTTCTTTTGCAATATTTATGAACCTGTTATTTATTAAATATTATTAATTCTTTTCATCTACAATATTTTTGAATCTGTTATTCAATATTCTTTTTATTTATTTTACAATATCTTTTGCGGTACTTATGAGGTTATTGTTTAAGAAAAATTTAAAAATGTTAACATTTGTGTAAAAGCCCATAACGGGCGTAAATAAATAATAATGGTAAAAAGTGACGTTCAGCGTCATTCTTGAGTGCTGATGCCAAAGAAGATATACACTAGAAATATGACACTCAATATAAAATAATGAATCGCTTTGTGTGCATCACTTTTCCACGTTTTTATTCTTTGAAGATGCTCACGAATGAGAGGGCGAAAAGCGTAAAGCTGTTGTGGGTACTGTTCATTCACCAAAGAACGAGGTCAAACGGTGTGAAAGGGATCGAGGATTCTTATCAGTACAACTCCCAAACGAAAAGTTGTAGTAGCGGGTGTTCGAGTAAATAAGCACTGTCGGTTCCCGTCGAACTCGACAGCAGCAGTACCCGCAACTTGGTGCAATGATTTCATTGGTGGTGACGCTGACGCTGATCCGATAAAATTCATCGTCAGCCGTCGGCCGCTAGTTGGCGAGCGGCGCGCGTGGCCGCCCTGCCCGAACTGAAATACCCGCGCATCACGGCGCAACTATTTCGGGTAAGTGTCAGAACTCAGAAGCCAGTGTTGTGTTTTAACCTTATTAACGAGCGCCCAATAAGAAATCTCTTTCAGTGTATTCCCCGCGACACGCGCGGTCGCGCCCCGTGCACCTCCCGCCGCCGAAACATTTCATGTTTTCACCAGGAACAGCTTTCCGAAGCTGGCGCGATCTGGACTCCGCCGCGTTTGACAGAAGCTCCTCTCGGAGCGAGTGACTCGAAGCCCCGAGTCAGTAAACTCGGTTGTGTTTGTGTTTTGGTTGTTGCGGGTCTGTTTGTTGTGGCGCGGCTAGAAGATGGGTTATGTCACGAAGCGTTACGGGCACGCTGCCGTGTTGTAAACGCACGCACTTCTATCCGAAAATATCCGCGAGTCATTGCGGCCGATACCGCTCGACTGTGCGCCGCGGGCCGCGCAGAGTTCTCCATGCATTTCAACTGTGACTTGGATTTCTTGTACAGCATCTACGAAGACGCAGATACGCTCGAAGGTTGGTTCCACGCTCGCACGGATCATTGCTTCTGCTCCCCTAGTTCGTACTAGTTGGCTGTGTTTATGAATTAGTGTAGACATCTGTTTATTGTTGGTGTACACAATGCGTCCGCTCTGAAGGGAATCAGTCTGTCTTATGCCACCGAATGAATACATCGCTTTATTCATTAGGTGCAGGGGGAGCTGCATGCAGCCCGCACTGGGTGCACATAGGTACGCGCGTGTGATGAGCGCATTCGTGCAATTGTTCCCACTCAACAGTTACATAATTAGATCAGTCACCCCTCCTATCGAGGATTACAAAATATTATATTTTTATAGTGAATACCGCACAAGAGTCCCAACTGTCTAGAGCCAATGGGACTAAAGGATTCTCAATCGGGGTATGTTGTGAGGCTGAATGTAGTGGGGAGGGGAGGGAGATGGGGAAGATAAAAGTTGGGAAGTACCTGGCTATTCAGATCTGGTCACAAACGGCTAAAACCATTTCAAGCAACGTTTCGATTCTGAACGGTGGTATTTCACCAGGGCGATACTTAAAATATCTACCACAATGTAAATTCTGACATTGTACGCCTCTAACATTTTCAAAGCATAATATTTTTATCTCAAGTGTTCCGGCGAGGAATCGACACATGCAATAACTCAATCTCAAGTAAGTTCCTTTTACGCGAAAATTTAATACATATTATGCGAAGTGAAGATCTTACAAAACCAATTGCAATTCATGCAAGAAATGTAATATTACATTTTGTGTGCTTTACAAAGCTAGGAACATAATTTAAAAGTTTTTTTCTCGAGAATGTTTTCTAATTTAGAAACATATGGCATATTTTCGTAGAAAGCAATATATTTGTGGTTTCACATTTAATGAAAAATGAAAAGTAACTTTGTATAAGACCACAGATTTGATTTTAATTTTTATGACCGACCGATTTCGCTTAGCCTAAGCATCATCAGGGTACAAAATTAAACTAAACTAAAAATACATAATGTGTGGCTATATATACTCATACATACAGAGGATGAACACAACAATAATATAATGATGAATAAAATAAAAAAAAGTGAACAGCAAGAAAGCAAATGAGTAACATTTAAATTATATCAAAGGAACAGAGAGAAAGAGACAGATAATATGAAATGAAAGAGGCAAAACATCAACTGACAAGGTGTTTAAAAATTAGTGAGAAATTTTATGAGTTTACGGGAAAAACAGAAAGAAAGCAAATGAATAACATTTGAATTATAACAAAGGAACAGAGAGAAAGAGACAGATAATATGAAATGAAAAAGGCAAAACGTCAACTGAGAAGGTGATAAAAGATTAATGAGAAATTTTATGTATGAAATATACCTAATATTGAACTACTGCACAAATTCAATTGATTTTGAAGAATATGAGTATTGATTTGAATGGCTTTCTTTATTTCTAGTGCTTCTAAATTATTTAATCTGTTGCCATGACCGTATATGTTTTATTTCGTTTTCACCAAAGAATTATTGAATTAACAACAAACACGTGACCACGCTGAAGAGTCAGAATAACAGAAGATTATGTATGAGATGATGTATGAATGTGAACGAAGCAAGGAGTGTGTATCAAATACACAAAAAAAACATAAAAAATTAAGTTATTCTAAATTTTAAGTTATTATGATATGGTGATTGTGTCCTGCCAGAAGTGACCCGCCAAGTATGTTGCTGTATATTTATATAAACTAAGAATTACTATTAAGTAGAAATTAAGATTTGTACAGCGCCCTTGAGGTGATTTTTCACAAAAACGGCGCTACACAAATTATCCAAATATTATTATTATTAAACAACTACAAGCGTTGACAGCTGCCATGTGGCTTAGAATTATGAGATAAACGTTCAAGATTCAAATGTTTATACATATTTTTTATGCAAATACTTCTCAATGGTCCCAACTGCTCCCATATTTTCGGAGCCAGTGGGGTTATGGCATCCCCAGTTGGGGTATGTTGGGGCTGAATAGAGTGTGGGGAAGGAAAAAGATCAGATTAAGATTAAAAGATAAGATTTCAGATCTGGTCGCCAAACATGGCTAAATCCATTTCAAGCAACTGAGTTATAACAATCCCGATGCATGTCAGTGAGGCATGGAAATGGTAGAGGAAAGATGAAAGTATACTGAATACTGTGGAAATCAGATCCCTGAGACGTATGTGCGTAAAACTGATATCCGGAAGCGTAATGAATAGGACCAAGAAAGTGACGCTTAGATGGTTTGAGCACGTGGAGCGAATGAACGAAAAGAGGAGTGTGAAAATAATATATGACGGGAGAGTGAATGGAAGAAGAAGTCAGGGACGCCCGAGGAAGACATGGCACGATCAAGTGAATCGGGCCACGTGAAGAATAACAGAAGAGTATGTATGAGATGATGTATGAATGTGAACGAAGCAAGGAGTGTGTGCCAAGACAGAGTTGTATGGCGGTCTTTGTTCTCTGCCTACCCCTGCGGGGAAACGGCGTGATGGTTAGTTAGTATACGTAAAAAATAACAGTATGATAAAATAAAATAATATATATTTTTGATGGAAAAATGGGTAGATACCTAGCTGCAAACAATTTGATTGATGACAGGGTAGGTTTTAAACCTAACGTGACATATTTGGTGATTTGCCTGCCTATTTAAATATTTGAGTATAATGGCTGATTCACACCAACGTCCGGTTCCGCTCAGTGCCGATATTGTTCCGCAAGAAAACTTATTGATATGGTATGAATATCGATCAAGGAGAATGTGCCAAGACAAATTTGTGTGGCAGTATATCTTCTTCTTCTTCTTCTGCCCACCCTTCTGATACCCTTTCTGCCCACCCTTGTGATATTTAACTACTTGTTTAGTTAAATAATTATTTTGAAGTGTAAAAATACTTACAATGCAGATTTTTTTTTTTTTAAACCATTTTTTTATCACCACTGTGTACATTGTGTATTTTTCGCGGGCTGTGTACATTCGACTATCGTTTTTTTTGTTATGTTGGTACACGTATGTTTATCATATGTTAGCATTATCAGCCATTTTGGATTAGTGGTTTGTTTTTGACAACTGGAAAGGTTAGTCACGTTTTTGTGTGCTCTTCGATTTTTTACTTTTGAAAAAAATGGATCAAAGCCCCCTTTTGGGGATTTCATAGTCTCACTGGCTCTTGACGGTTGGGGGCAGTTGAGACTCTTGTGCGGTATTCACGTAAAAAAAGAAAAAAAAAAGTATTTGAGACTTTTTTGTAAAAAAAACTTTAAATTGCTCTGATGTCAACTTCCCAAAATGGCTCTTTTGCATTTCCGGCGACGGTATAATGTATGCTTCTCCCAAAGCTTATCAATATACAGAACCTAGCAGAGTTCAAACGGGTCTTAAAAAATAAATTGCTTAAAAAATTCCAAGTACAAAACGTATGGAACTTATGAAAATTTAATTTCTTTAAAAACATCCTTAATTTGCTTTGTTTCAGTTTTCTCCTTACTTGTATCCTTACAACTAAATATCCTTACTGTCTACTGAAAACCATATACTCATTGTAATTAAATATTTTTTGTTATATTTACACTGTTTGCATCTTTAGAATAGTTTTCTTAAAATACTTGAATATTAATGTTTTTATGTACCAACATGTTAACTGTCCTCAATATAATTTCCTTCTCTTTGATTTGACAAATATGTTAATATGAATTCATACGTTTCATCAGGATTTTTATACCCTTCGCTTCTAGTAAATTGTTTTTTTTTTTAATCTGTTGATGTACACACGCACTGTTATACCCATATCTTAATCTTTTCTGTCTTGATTTATGAAAACGATCATGATTTTAGATAGTTTTAATTTGTATACATATTATATAATATTTTCCCTCTTTTCGTCAGTCTTTTTAGTTTAATTTATTTGGTATGAAGCGCATTTTGGGTGAAATATCAAAAACTGCGCTTTATAAGTTACTGCTATTATTATTATTAGAAGAAGAATACCGCTGTGTGGCTGGCAATCATCACCCAGGGTGTAAAACGCATTAGTAAACGCAAGTTGGTTAATAGAGTAGGTGCCTTCCTTTCATGTGGAACGGAATCATGTGGACTCGCAGCCAAACAAGAGTCGATCGAAGCAGGAATAACCGTTGACCGCCCGTTTACGTCTTCGCGGTATTAGAATAGTTAAAACTGGCCGGGAACAAAGGGAACGAGATTAGAGGCGGCGGGGTGATTGACACGGAATTAACTCGGCCATTCATTGGCGCGGGCTTCTCCGCCATATACCCACGACTGCAATCTGAACACCATTCTTTCTCCGCGTCTAAATCAACAAACAAAATATTATTGTTACACCGTTAAATTAATTACGCAAGAGTCCCAACCTAAGAGCAAAGGAGAGCTTCTGTAGTCGGTATTGATGATTTTTGCATGACTCGGGCGTGGATAGGACTAGGGCTAGGGTATTTATACATCCATTCACAGCACATGTCGAGATAATGTTTTTATCAACAAAAATATAGTATATCACCTCAAAAACCGTTGAGTTATGCCCTGTTATGTCGTATAACAAAACGTAGTGGGCGGAGTCGCCGGAGACGCGGGAGACGGAAAAGATGCTAACATACCGAAAAGTGGTTGAAAAATGTGTGACAACTTGTTTTATCTCTTTCAAAACCAGGAGAAAGTTATATATCGTAAATTTGTATAGGTTGGGTAAAAAAATATTTAGCTCTCTCCCCATACATATATTCTTACTCTGAGGTCCCAACTGCTTCAAACCGTCTGGAGACAGTTTTTTTGATTATTTTTTCTATATTAACGGAACATTATCCAATTACAAACAATACATAACACGAAATGCAAAAAAAGAGCAACAGAGAAAGAACTACGCATACATAATATTTGATTAAAGCAATGACGAAAATAGCTCAGTGATGTACATTTGATGGAACATTCAAGTCACAGCCTTAACAAAGTTTTGGTAGAGTCAATGATGTTAAACATAATAAATTTTATTCTTCGAAGATTGCTATCGTAAAAAATTACAAAAATCATTTAGACTGGTACCAAAAATTTCAAGACCATGACTTGAGTTAACAAGTCTCGACATACTATATCCATAATTAGTAGTGATGATTGAGGAACAGCAATTCATTGTTTCTGAGCCTACGTCAAGGAATGTAGTATATCATTATAATAATAAAACAATATAATTTCGGATTTTATGTGATGTGATGTGAGTACATAACATTATTTAAATACAAAATATATGAGTGAAGCAGAACACCATAAAAAGACGGACTATCAAAAGAGAAATAGATCATGTTTAACATGATACTGTGATGTAAAGTTCTGGATGCTTCTAGTAAAACTGTGTCTCGAATGGTAGTATTTTGTGAGATCGAAGGCGGTGGGGAGGGAAAGGAGGTGGGGAAGAGGAAGTTTGGAAAGTACCTGGCTATTCAGATCTGCTCATCAAACACGGCAAAAGCCATTTAAAGCAATGTTGTTTCGATTTTAAATGGTGATATTTACCAGGGCCATTATTTAGAGTATGTACTCTGAAACATGGAATAGACGTAATAAATCAAACATATTTTATATTTTTGCGAATAACATCATGTCATATTCTGATTTAAAATATTAAACAATGGGAATAATATTTTCGCAGAAACCAATCACTTTGTGGTTTGACATATTCAACGAAAATGAAATAATAACATTACTTCATTTTGATTGAATAGTAATAACAATAATCTTTTAATCATATAATTGTGCTGTTAATATCAATCATCAGTTAAATATCAAAGCAACTGCGCGGTACAAAGCCAGCAAAAGTTAAAAGCAATACAATTTCAATTAACCTCAAAATTCTCTCGTGGCGTACTCACACCGCATCGCATCCGAAATGATATTGTTTTATTATGATAATGTTATAATTTCATCATCCAGAGTAGCTACTTTCTATGAGTATAATATTCCATATAATCGTAATTGTCAATTGTAACTCGAGTGCATATAGTTTTTCCCTCCCTGTGAATCTCAATTGGAGAGGGACAATACAATATTTCCTCCGCTACCCCGAAAAGTTTTTATTCATGGCCCCTGTATTTTTACATACATCACATTGACAATGGAAAAAAAATACATGTGCAAATAATATTAAACCAAACGGTTCGGAGACTTGTGTTAATGTTGCAGCTAATGCCAAGCATATCGTCGCTGGAAAAGCAAAAAGGCTTAAGCGACACTTGTGGCAAAAATGAGTTAAATATGCAGTTTCGATCAGTATCATTAAGATGCGGGTTCACGCTACTCTGTTACTTGCATTTATTATCATTTCTCAATGATGTTCCATTAACAATAAATTGTAATATCTTAATTTTATTTTTGAGTATATTTATGAATTTGAATTTTAACATATATATATAAATATATATATTTATTTTTACTTATAGCTGTGAGATAACACAATATTTATCAGAATATGTATTTAAATTACGCTTTAACCGTGTTATTTGCCTTTGATATGTGATGCTTTGTCGTGTTATTCGAATATCATAAATCATAAGGCTTCTACAAACAAACTTCAGCCGATAGTGAATTTTGAGATCAATCTAACTTCAGATCATATTTTTTGTTGATTTTTGATTCTAAAATTTTGTTTTGTTCAAAAAGACCAAACAAAGATTATGAAACAAGGTATTTTAACAGTTTTAAATATTTTTGACCGAACTCTGGAATTTTCACATGTTTAATGATATAAAGACATAAAATCAACAAAAAGCTTCCATCATTATTTAGGCAAGCCTTCTGGTTCTATCGAGTCAGTATAAAGTCAATAATGCTGACTGCACTGTTTCGCAAGGTACCTCTCCATGTATATTCTTACCCCAAGCCTGTAACCTAGACAGGCAGATTGCTGATGGCGCGGTATCGGACCTAAAGTGTGGCATATTTTGCAGCAATGACAATCCAGGGCGTCCTACGCCAACGGCCGAACATCTCCAGTATGCATGATCGTTTTATTCGACAATTTGACACTTAATTACTTTAGCCTCGGCAGCACTTAGTAGCTCGGCAGCGCGTCACTCTGAAAGTTACAGCCGGCCGTATGTTGCTTAACTACGGAACTATTTAATGCTATCGATATAATGAATTTATTTTGTGTGATAAACAAGCGATGCTTCTAAGGCCTCGGGTATTATTACATCGCTTTTACTATGACGTAAATGAGGATGCTGTGAGGCGAAATAACAGGGAGAGGAGAATAAATATTTGTAGTGAACAAGAAGTAAGAAAATTGGAATTGTTCTGATAAAGGATTTTCAAGCAACGCCCCACTTATAACTTTGGAAGCCAACACCTCAGCCTGTATTACATTATTTGGTCCCTTTTCTTTTGTCCTCCATTTTTTTATTTGTACGTCTTTGTAAAATAATAATAAAGATTTTATTCCAGAATGTATGCAGGAGTAACGCAATGCAATACATTCTATAATTAAATTTTAAATAAAAGTTACTTTTATTTAAAATTTAATTATGTCTTTCCACAAAGTGAGTGCTTCGTGTCAAAGTTTCATTCTATAATTGATAATAAAACATAAAATAAAGTTGTGAACCATATGTATACAATAATGAAAAGAAAAACATTCCTGTAAAAATATTATTCCTCTTTGTTTTACATTTTTGTCCTTCCTGCAATGAGTTTTTATTAAACTCTAACTAACTAACTAACTAACCATCACGCCGTTTCCCCGCAGGGGTAGGCAGAGAGGACGGACCGCCATATAACTCTGTCTTGGCACACACTTCTTGCTTCATTTACATTCATACATCGTCTCATACATATTCTTCTGTTATTCTGATTCTTCACATGACCCGATTCAAGTATTTGATTTACTTGATCGTGCCATGTCTTTCTCGGGCGTCCTCGACTTCTTCTTCCATTCACTTTCGCATCATATATTCTTTTCACACTCCTTTCTTCGTTCATTCGCTCTACATGCCCAAACCATCTAAGCGTCCCTTTCTTAATCCTATCCATTACGCTCATATCAGCCTTGCATTCTTTCCGGATATCCACATTTGTAATACGGTCATACATGGTTTTACCGCACATCCGTCTCAAAGATCTCATTTCCACAGCATTCAGTCTACTTTCATCCTTCCTCTGCCAGTTCCATGCCTCACTACCATACATCAGGGTTGGTATAAGCACTCCATTGTGGACTGCTAGCTTCGCTTCTTTGGACAATTTCTTATTTGCCCCAACAGCGTTCAGTCCTCCATTAATGGAGTTTCCTGCATTCACCCTTCTTTCAATATCCTTATCAGCCTTTCCGTCTCTTGTAAACATACTTCCTAAATACACAAACTCATCCACTTGCTCCAAGTATTCATCATTCACAACTATATTGCACGCTGTTCTCGTACTCTCTCTTTCAAACACCATCACTTTGGACTTACTTACATTCATCATCAACTCATTTTGCATACATACTTGGTTCATCCTAGACACGAGACACTGTAGATCTTCCATATTGTCAGCAATCAGCACCGCAAATGAACTCCTTGGGAATAATACATATTTTTGTACTTCTTTTCTATTTTAATAAATAAATTAATACGTTCAGTTTTCTGTGTTAAATACGTTCGATCATTATATAATTGAATCCGAATATGGACCGAAAGTGGACGGATGGAGAAAGGAGTGTCTGGAACCTGCTTTTGCTCGATTTGTCACCATCTAAAATAACACAATTTTTATTATTTAGTCACCAAATATGATACTCGTAGTTATAACTGATAATGACAATGTAGATTTATTTCCAATAATATAAGGCGATCGTGGGAATAGTCATTCATCAAACAAACACAACAGGTCAGACTTCATCCAATGAGGGGTAAAGAATCAAAATCTACAAAATCCATAATTGCCAAAAATCGTTTTTTACCCATTTTGTTTTATTACACAACCTAACTACTGATGAATCGAAAATCTTAAAAAACATTAAATCTGCTGTGAAATCGGTTTAAAATGACGTTTAGTTTCGAAACTCACAATGTCCAAGTACCGGTGAGTAGGAAAACTATTATTTTCCGGTCCAGCCAACGGAAGCCGATTCCGATGACGTCATCTGTCATGGCTACCGCCAAATTATTATCCTTATTTTTATTGTTTTATATACTAACGGACTATTGTCGAATTACCAAAAAAAACACGAAATGGGAAAAAAAAGCGACAGAGAAAGAACAGCACAAACATAATATTTTAATGAAGCAATTACAAAAATATGCAATAAAAAGAACATTCGAGTCAAAGCTTGAACAAGGTTTTGGTAGAGTCGTAAAGAATAACAAAAATCAAATTAATTTAATTTTCTAAATTATGTCTCCTGGTGACTTAAATTGTTGTATCTTTGCTGTTTTAACAAAGGAATACCAACCTGCAGTATTTTCAGTATTGCTTTGTTTCTATTTTCTCCTTACTTCTATCATTATAACTCAATGTCCTCACTATCTACTGAAAACCGTATACTCATTGTCATAAAATATTTATTTTTATTTTGTTACTTGTTATATTTACACTGTTTGCATTTTTAGAATCGTTTACTTATAATACTTGAATATTAATGTTTTAAGTACCAACATATTAACTGTCCTCAATTTAATTTCCTTTTCTTTGATTAGACCGACATGTTAATATGAATTCATACGTTTCATCTGAATTTATACCCATAGCTTCTGGTAATTTGTTTTTTTTTTTTTAAATCTGTTGATGTACACAAGCACTGTTATCCGCATATCCGAACCCTTTTCTCTCATGATTTATATTATGTATTATTTTCTCCTTGTTGGTTAGTCTTATTAGCATAATTAATTTAGTGTAAAGCGCACTTGAGGTGAAATATCACAAAACTGCGCTAAATAAGTTAACTGTTATTATTTCGCTAGCCTTGAATTCCCAATATTGTAATTATTTATTACATAACCCACTAAATTTGTCTCATTAAATAACAAAACTCTTCTCGAACTGGTAGCTAAACTTCGAATCTAAAAAAAACGATTTTCCGTATTTCAAGCAATAAATACCAATACGTTTCAAATTAATATATATTTTAACGCTTGCAGTCAGTTAAATAACACAAAGAAAAGTAAATAAATGGTGAACGATGGTGTGAAAACAGTTTCCCAAAATATCACACCGGTGGAGTTTGGATTCTTTATCCCTTAAACATTTCCTACCTGGTTCTACACGTGTTGTGAAGACTTCCGCCGGCGAGGTCCTTTACTCCCCTGTGTCCTGTTTATTACTCCCAACGTCACTCATCTTCAACTAAACAGCAATTGGTGTGCAACTGCCTATTTTTGTTAAAGCTAAACGCGTCAATTGCAACCGGGTAAAGTCCCCTAATTTATTACCAACGACGCGTTATGGAGTTATTCTCGTTTAGGTTGCTATTCTGTGTATTCCTTACTGTCACGCCGTCTCCCCGCGGGGGTAGGCAGAGAAAATGACCAGCCGTACAACTCAGTCTTGGCACGCACTCCTTACTTAATTTACATTCAAATGTCGTCTCATATGACCCGACTCAATTTTATTTTTTTAAGAAAGACATATGTTCCCGGGTTACGAATAACCTGAAAATATTTGAAAAACCCCTACTACCGTCATTATAAGCGAAGGATGTTGCTTGTGTAATGATGGATGACTTAGTCAGCAGAGGAATTGAACCCACCACGTCCGGGTGGGAATTCAACGCGTTTGTCCACTCAGATACTAATCGGTCACTTGATTCACTTGATCGTGCCATGTCTTCCTCGGGCGTCCCCGACTTCTTTTTCCATTCACTTTGGCGTCATATATTCTTTTCACACTCCTTTCTTAGTTCACTCGCTCTACAAGCCCAAACCATCTAAGCTTTTCATTCTTAATCCTATTCATTACGCTTAATGTCTTGCATTCTTTCCGGATATCCGCATTTTGAACACGGTCGTACATGGTTTTACGCACCTCGAGGATCTCATTTATACAGCGTCAGACTACTTTCATCCTTCTTCTGCCAGGTCCATGCCTCAATGCCATTCATCAGGGTTGGTATAAGCACTCCGCTGTGGACCGTTAGCTTCGCTTTTTCGGACAGTGTTTTATTTGCACCAACAGCGTTCGGTCCTCCATTAATGAAGTTTCCTGCATCAACCCTTCTTTCAATATCCTCCTTAGTCTCTCTAGAGCATATATGGTAATACTTCTTAAATACACAAACTAATCCACTTGCCTGAAGTATTCCTAACAGTTGCAAAACTTCTTGCTTACTAAATAGTTATGATGGCTCCATTGGCCACTCAAACTGCATTTTCATCAACCGATAATGTGCAAGTATTTATAATAATAATAAAGTTTCGTTCCAATACCTATGCAGGAGTAGTACAATGCAATACATTCCATAATTGATAACAATACATATTAATTATAATGTTAACAAATAGAAATAAAAAGAAATTCATGAGAAAAAAAAAAAATATATATATAATATAAGTAAAAAATATTAATGGAGGATATTAGGCCTCATTACTGCAAAACGCCATCAAGAGGAACTCCCTCCTGGCAGCGTTAAGATTAATGGGCCAATAATTTACTCCAATGCGCTTCTATGCTTGAGTTCGGGATCTGAGGGGATTCCATGATGAGGTAATTTCTGGAGTTGTTAATCCTTTTCCGCATTCCTGCTACCCTGGTTCTCATAAGGGCTGCAAATCCTGGAACTCGCTCCTCGGTGAACATACCAGAAGCACTGCAGTGTCTGGGAAGACTGAACATAATGCGGTAGGCGTTGTTGTACTGGACCCGAAGCCTTTCCATGCTACTCTTCTTAAAATTGGTCCAGAGCTCGCACGTGTATAGGGTAGCACAGAGCGCCAGGAAGAGTGTCCTTTTCACTGGTGGACTACAGAGCCGAAATCTTCTACTGAGCATGTTTGATTTCACACTGAGTGCTCGCCTTTGCTTGTCAATGTCGTCGTCATCCATTAGCTTGCTTGTAACGAGCATGATTTTAGATAATTTTACTTTGTATACATGTTATGTATTATGTTTTAACTGTGGGTCTTATTAGCTTAATTAATTAAGTATGAAGCGCACTTGAGGTGAAATATCACAAAACTAGGCTATACAAGTTCACTGTTATTATTATTATAGAATTAACGGATAAGTCATTCGTAGTATTGCTTGTTTTAGAAAGTCAAAATGTGTGTATTTTGGGTGTCGAACCAAAAATAAAATATCGGATTAGTTAATTTAATAACTATGTGGATAGTAATGAAACTATGTGCGTTATTTAGCGAGCTCCCAAAGTATGTAACTGTGCCCCGATAGCCAGTGGCGGCTCGTGAGTTTTTAGTGTGCTGGAGTGCAAAATATGACATTTATTTATTATTTTATTGTATTAACGCCTTAAACGCTTTTAAACATAAGACATTTTAGTTATATAAAGGAGTAAAATAAATAAGAAGAATACAACATGAAAGCAAGAGTTTAAAAAAGTTAGTATGTAAAACGCAAGTGTATAGATACAGCGTAGGTTTTAGAATTAGTTCTCTCATCAGAGTAGATTTCACAAAGTAGTGTAATACGTATTTAATACATAGCATGATACATTTCAAGTAAGTTAAGTGTAAGTATGTTATTGCAGCGTAATGTAGTTACAATTAGTTATATTATTATAGAATACTGAAAAAAGAGTATATTACATGGCATAATAACAACAACAAAAAAAATAATGATAATAACAATAGTATAACTATAAAATTAGAAAGTAGGTAATACGTAAATAGTAAGTTACAGCGCAATGGGTAATATTTTTATTTTTACATTGTAATTATAACTATTAAAGGTGCAAATAAATAACAATAAGTTTATAGTTAATGTTGTTGTAGCCGAAAATGGTTTTAATTTTTTTTCAACAAATTTTGTTATGTATGAAGATTTTCAGGATTTGTTAGTTTTGGTGGTGCACTGCACGTATTTCTGAAAAATCTTCATACAAAAATTGAAATTTGAAAAAAATATTTATTTTTTTCGGCCATAACATAAACATAAACATAAACAATATTGACGTTTTTTCAATCTTACCACTCCGGCACACTGAAAAGTCACGAGCCGCCCCTACCGATAACATGCAGGTAACACGGGTGTATCATACCTCTCGCCGGGCAGCAACAGCGACGGGTTAATTACGAAGGAATGCTTCCAACAATTTCCTATAATAGCGAGCCACAGCCAATGGTTACATTAATTTGAGCTTTCGCCGAAGCATTTGCCTAATCAACCGTGAATTTGGTTTGAACCCACTTTAAGCCAAAATGAACCTGATGTGTTGCCTAGCTTTTGAAAATGTTGGCATTCGGAAAGCTTTCGCAATGTGGCCATGGTTGGAGGGCAGTTCGCTCCGTGGAATTTAGCAGGTTGCCTGCGTAATACGGCTGCCGGGAATTATCCCCTTAACGAAGGATCGAGAGCAGAGAGGTTTCATCGACGGCTCCGTTCTCCGTTTCAAAGGGGTTGGATAGTACAATGAATAATATTACAGCAGACAAAAAACTTTTGTTCCAGAAAAATAAATATTATGATTTATTGTATTTTTTTATAGTGAATACTCCACGATGGCGTCCGCAATTGGGGTATGTTGTGAGGTTGAAGGTAGTGGGAGGGGAATGAGATGGGGAAGAGGAAGGCCAAGAAGTACCTGGCTTTCAGATCTATTCATCAAACACGGCTGAAGCCATTTGAAGCAATGTTTTGATTCTGAATGGTGGTCTTTCACCAGGACGATGCATTGAATATCTTGGAGATATGGAATAAATGTTGCGAGGCTAAAAGTAGTGGAAAGGGAAATGAGTTGGGAACAGGGATGTTGGGAAGTACCTGGCTATTTAGATCTGGTCACCAAACACGGCTAAAGCCATTTCAAGCAACGTTTTGATTTTTAATGGTGGTCTTCACCAGGGCGATACTAAAGAGTATCTTTTACTCTGGAATGTGCCGCAAATATCGTATACATTATTTTGTATTAAGAAAATGTGTTATGACAAATATTAATTAAATAAAAAATATTTGCGCTCGCCGGGTTTGAACCCGCAACCTTTGGAGTCGTAGTCAAGCGTCTTATAATATAGTGGTATGATGCGAGTAGAGAGACACGTATAATTTTTTAAAAATTTCAACATCTACGAACCAAACCGGGTTGTACATATCGCTCATGTCGAAATAATACCTCGTATCCCACGCATTTGTCAAAATATTCTTGTCAGTGTATTGTGGTAAAACATTAAAAACATACATAGCCTGGCAAAATCTCGTAAGTAAAGAAATAAATTTAAAAGTTTTTTTCTTAATTTAATAATGTGTTACAAAACATTTTTAATTTTTTTTTTATTAACTTTTGTTTTTTAAATTACCTACCTCACTAGGTCATGAGAACCTGTTCTGAGGTAAGTAACAGTGAGTACAAGTAGAATAATTTAAAAAAAAATGATGATATTTGTTACAAAAAAAAATTGGGAAGATCATCTTTTTTTTGGGAAGAATTCGTCAAAAAAATTGCGAAAAAAAACGCATTTACAATAAACAACTCCATTATTGCTCCACATTTTAACTACTGTTCAACGATTCTTTTCTTGTGTAACGACAAATAACAAAACAGGTTTCAAATTCTCCAAAAAAGAGCAATGAGAATTATACTTAATTAAAAGATACTCAAAAGTAACTAAAATGTCAGAGGAACCAAATTGGTTAACAGTAAAACTGATGCTAGCATTAAACACATTGATGTTTATACATAAAATGAAGAACAACTTGTTACCAACATATTTTTCTGACTAAATTATCTACAATGTTGATATTCAAAATATAATACAGGGGCATGTAAAGAAATTAGACTACCAGAAAAAAAAAAAAAGGAAACACACAAAATAGCTTACTTTATAAAGGGATGAAATCTTATAATGCTCTGCCGGAAACCATCAAAATTATGCCCATCAACAAATTCAAAATAGCCTGTTAAAATTATTTAAAATGCATATAAATCAAAATAATAAGTAGTATAAAAGTTAAAATATTATTAAGTTAAAAAGAAAATGAAATAATTAGCTACTTGTAAACTTGAATGTACAAAGTAACTAATATAAAATTAATATAACTAAAAAGCATTAAAACCAAACCAGTTATATCTCTCTATTGTCACAAATTCTAGGACAGCCTTCCCCATAATAAGAAGCTAAGATAAGAAAATATTATAATTTGTGATGCAATTTTTTTTAATAATTGAAATTATTTTTATGTAAAACAATATTTAGATTTTAATCCAGTTTTTGTGTCCTCTGTATAATTTGTTTTGTGTGGGATACAAAGTGTTGTTTTGTCGCGAGCGACATTGTTTGTTTTGTAATCATAAAATTGACCTGACCTTAATCGTCGTTTATTCAGTTCACTGCGTTGACACACAGAATCCCATCAAAATAAGATCAACAATATAATTATACTCAATTCCCATAAATTGACTGGCGTTTTAATTACTGCAGTTTGGAACGACGCCCGAACTGCAGCTCGAAAGTGACGAGGCACGCAGGAAATTATGAATTGCGCAGTAAAAGGCTGCAACGGGCAGAAGAGAAAAGTGAAGGAAGGAGGAGCCAGAAGAGATGATCTTTTTTTCAAAAATAAACCACCAGCGATAAGGTTATATTTCAATTATTTAAATTGAAGATTTTCGGTTTTTTTGAACTCCTACATTTATTGAAACACTCTACACAAACTGTCGCAGTTTTAATCTTGTAAATATTCCTTCAGGGTTAGCCACTTATAAAATGAACTTAGCACAGAAATCACAGTCAAGCTTGGATAAATGAGCAACAATCAACCTTGGCGGGGGGCATCTAGGCACGGAGGAAGTGAGAGCGCAGTGGAAGAAGCTATAGGCGAAAATTGGGCCACCAGACAAACCTAACTGTTTTCATTTAAAGCAATTATTTTATTTATTTTAGGGATTTCAGGCTGAATTTCCAAATTATTTAGGCGAAGACTCATCCATTTCTAATAGAGGTCATATTCCTTAAGATTGGTAAGTGAACCATGTCATCACAAAAGTTTAGGAAGTCAGTGTCACAAATGTATTTTTAAAGAACCAGCCAGAATCATTGTAATAGTATTTAAACTTTTTGGTTTTTTTCTTCCAGATGAGGAAGCATTATATGTAACATCTTAGTCTTCACTTAAAGTTTCACCGCATCCAAATCGTAGGTGACGATCAGAGTTGAAGTGATAAATTGGAATTTTTCCATCATAGAAAACAGTGTATCTTATATATACAATTATCCCTACTCATACAATCAAGTTGATCTTAGGCAAAGGAGCAAGTCATTTTCATAATTCTACCTAAGGTTTCTGACTATGGGAAGAAACTCTTATTGTTTTCTGTCTGCAATGATTCATGCTCAACTTTCAGCCAGCAAATGCCTTATCTTCAGACCTGTAAAAACAATGAGACTTAGTTCTATATTGTCAACTGCATGCAAAAATTATTTCATATTGT
The DNA here is from genome assembly GCA_022651775.1 of Drusus annulatus. Classification (NCBI taxonomy): domain Eukaryota; kingdom Metazoa; phylum Arthropoda; class Insecta; order Trichoptera; family Limnephilidae; genus Drusus; species Drusus annulatus. The sequence goes on from JAGWCC010001150.1 coordinate 57,226, forward strand.
CAAATCGAGAGTCAACGATAAACCTGGGTGACTGATTTTGGTATTTTATTAGCGGAAGGTGTTAACTGTCAACATCCCATGTTACATATTATATTAAATGAGTGGACATCGTTTAGAAATCTTCTTACATCGTCGTAGACAACCGCACATTTTAGATTTAAAATATAACAACTGAAAACTACTTGAAACAACATAAAATCTAAGGTTGCATACTATCAAAACTGATCATTTATTAAATACGGGAATGTCACAGCGATTCCCGCCCACATTCCAGAACATACATCTCCTTCCGTTCCCCGCAAGCGTGAAACTTGTTTAGGGCCAGTAAGTGTAAGTGATAGATAATATGATAAATCTGACATTAAAATTAAATTGAAACCCGTTAAATATATAACTTAAAATTATAAAGACAGAATTTTGTACTTGCCGTGACGTATTGCTGATTTAAAAAGTTTGAAAGCATGATGAGTGGTTTTGGCTTTTATTCATTGGAATCTTGAAGTAACAATATATGGAGAGAGAGCTAATTCTTTTTACCCAACCTATACAAATTTGGAATAAATCACTTTCTCCGGGTTTTTACGTCGTACACCATGAGAAAGAAAAATACAACAAAATCTCCCAAATTATCACTCCGCTTTAAAGTATTGTTAGAATGTTATTCGGTCCCACGTCTCCGTTGACTCCGCCCACACGTTTTGATACGCGAAATTAATTAACATAACTCAACGGTTTATTAGGTTACATGCGATATTTTGTTTAAAAACAATACTGTGAAAAAGTGGTTATTCGAATAAATAAAAACATTATGTCGACACGTGCTATGAATGGATGTATAAATACTCTAGCCATAGTCCTAGCCGTGCCCAGGTCTAGCCGAGTCTGGCAAATCTTATAAAAACTGACTACAGCAGCGCACTCTCTTGTATATTATTGCTTTGAGATTGGAACTAAAAAACCGTCGAAGTTGTCTCATTTTTATAATTTATTTATTTATGCAATTACAAAAAAATACGAAATTGAAAAAAAGAGCAACAGAGAAAGTGATTACTATGTTGCATTCACCAGTGAAGTTTCCGCTAATAATGTTTTTTTTTTAACTAAAATGGAGAATGAAATATTCAAAACAATATTAATAATTTCGAATTATAAACAAATAAGAATTATATCTATGTATGAAGTTGAATAAAACTGAATAATAAATAATACATCATGGAATGTAACTCAAGATGATAAATATAAACAAGAAAAAAATAAAAAAGGAACACAACGTACGTGTATACATGAAAATAGGGTCAAATAATTAACACATTTTAGATCTGTAACGCACAGCCGTGGTAGGGAGATAATAATTAACCTTGTTATTTGATTATACTTTGTCCTTGTTATGTTATTATTACTATCATGTTACTTTATTTTAATTTAGTTTTACATTTCGTCTTGTTAGTTATTTCAATACGGTTTGACGAATTTGTTTTCACTCAGAAGGCGAGGCAGCAGAAGTTTAAAGATCTTATTGATTAAAATTTTAAAATCTCCGTATTTATATAATAGAATTTTCGTCGATCTAACCACCCACCCTTCCTCAGAACAGGTGTCCCTTGTCCTAAAATACTATGGCCCCGTCGTATGGGGGCAGATCACTTTCCTGTGGGGTATCAGAATTACAAAATTATCTGTACACCTTTATCATTAGTATTGTATTTTAGAACATTTTCTGTGTATTTAAGCATTTTTCGTATTTGATGTAAAAACTCTTAAAGAAATACAAGAAATTCTGTAACTAGCCGGTAAGATATATTTCTCAACTAAACGTACATGCTACTGTTGTACCGATTTTTAACATAATAATAATAATAATAATATTTGGATAATTTGTATAGCGCCGTTTTTGTGAAAAATCACCTCAAGGGCGCTGTACAAATTTTAATTTCTACTTAATATTAATTCTTAGTATTTCCTTATTTACCCATTCACCTTCACGTCACATGTTCTCCTGATTTCTTTTCTCCGTCCATCCGCTTTTCATGTCTAAATCATCCGAGTGATTTTTTCAACGGAAAGGGATGCGCCGGAGGGTGTGTCGCTGGGTGGGACAGTGGGTGGTGCTGGTGGGTGGTGTGTTGCAATATGTGGGTGGGGTGGGGTGGTGATAGAGGGGAGGCGTGGTCTCGCCAGACTCACGCTCCTCCCAACCTACCCCCCAACCCCCGGAAACTCTTTCACTCCGCCCCCGATGCACTGATCTCTCCCTCCCCCCTTCCCCCTACCCTTCCCCCCTCCCACACTCCCCGTACCTGCCTCCACTACAGACTACGCCACTAACGCGTGCTGGAAAATCATTTGAACTTATGGAATATTTAGAATTATCACCTCTTATTTTATCAAACCCCAAAAGTTTAAGGTAACAAATTTTTTTTCAAAAATAAAAAATCGAAGAACACACAAAAACGTGACTAACCTTTCCAGTTGTCAAAAACAAACCACTAATACAAAATGGTTGATAATGCTAACATTTGATAAACATATGTGTACTAACATAACAAAAAAAAATCGATAATCGAATGTACACAGCCCGCGAAAATTCAAAATTCACCTTTTCTTTTGAACAGGCCTCGTATATATTCCATAGACTTACTTGAAATTCGACCAGTCTGAAGATGCCCGTCATAAGGTGAAACCTGTCAGGGGTTAAATAAAAAACAGTGGAATAAAGTTTAAAAAATGGTATTATTAAAAACATTCAATTTCCACCGTTTTAAAATTAGAAATTGCAAATTGGAAATAGAGTGGATTTTAAAGTGAGGGGACCAGATAAAAGAATTGTATTCGACTTGACTTCGATATCCGGTCGAATGAGAACTATATAATACAATTATAGAACCTTGTGTGGCCCTTCTCTTTAATTAACCCATAAAATGGGAAAATAAATCGTTATCAGATACGCTGCATGTTCTGTGGTAGAATAATTAAGATACGTGTTTTTAAAGAATTTAATTATGTTATTTGTCCGTAACAGAACGCGATTTTCATACGTAAAACATAAAAATCAAACTTCAAACTGATGAAATAATGTTTTAGACTGACCAAGCCCTGCAGGCGGCTATTTTTCACCAGTAGGTGTTGAACACACACTATAAATAAACAATATTTCACACATGCAGTATAGAGAATTCGCCTGCAACCTAACTATTTTTCACAGATTAAGCACTTATGGGTTGGTGTGAGTGTAATGAATAGAATCAAGAAAGGAACGCTTAGATGGTTTGGGCATGTAGAGCGGATGAACGAAGAGAGGAGTGTGAAAAGAATATATGATGCGAAAGTGAATGGAAGAAGAAGTCGAGGACGCCCGAGAAAGACATGGCACTATCAAGTAAACCAAATACTTAAATAGGGTAATGTGAAGAGTCAGAATAGTAAGTCAGAATGGATAACTTTTATAGCGCCGTTTTCGTGGGGAAATCACCTGAAGGGCGCTTATGTACGTATGTATTTACAATAACGGTTTTTATTTTTATAGAATAATTTGTATGTGATATTTACTTTCATTTAAACTAGGAATTAGTATGTAACGATAGAAAGTAAGATCTGTACAGCGCCCTTGAGGTGATTTTTCACAAAAACGGCGCTATACAAATCGTCCAAATATTATTATTATTATCTATACACGTTTACAAAACCTACTTAATATATCAATATTTTCTTCGATTCATCAATTACCTGTCGATGTAAAAAAATCCAGTAAATGAGGAATTTGATATTAAAATTGTGTAATTTTTTCCAGTTATTTGTGTATTTTTTATGCTGTTACTGTACTCAACTTTACCCTTTAATTCATCTCTCATCTAAACTGGAAATATGAAGGCTTCAATTCTGTAAAGGACATGATGATACAATGAGATTTACTGCTTATTGTATTTTAACAACGTTTACCATCACTTTTATATGTATTATACATTTATTTGTATGTAAGTATTACGCCATCTACCTCGCTTTATCTAACTTACTAACTAACCATCTCACCGTTTCCCCGCAGGGGTAGGCAGAGAGGACGGACTGCCATATAACTCTGCATTGGCACACACTGCTTGCTTCATTAACATTCATACATCGTCTCGTACATACTCTTCTGTTATTCTGATTCTTCACATGACCCGATTCAAATATTTGATTTACTTGATCGTGCCATGTCTTTCTCGGACGTGCTCGACTTCTTCTTCCATTCACTTTCGCATCAATATTCTTTTCACACTCCTTTCTTCGTTCATTCGCTCTACGTGCCCAAACCATCTAAGCGTCCTTTTCTTGATCCTATTCACTACGCTCACATCAGCCTTGCATTCTTTCCGGATATCCACATTTTTATACGTAATATTGTATACTAGAGATGAGCCGGGTTTATTATACCCAGTAAAAGTAATGGGCACTTTTACGCCGTATTTCGTACTCGTGACAAATCTAGAAAATACCTGGATACAAAAAAAACTCGTGACCTTTCACTCTTGCCTATTAGAACGTTTTATGAGGAAGAAGGACAGAGCGAATACTTCAGTATTTGAAATACTCCTGACCTTTCACTCGTGCCTATTAAAAAGTTGTATGAGGAAGAAGGACAAATCGAATACTTTTCTTCGAATATTTCGTCAGGAGGATGAATGCATGTCCTAGCATTAATGAGGACTTATCGTAGCCAGTACTGGGGACTACCCATTTCTCGCTCTGTTTTAGTATTATTATTAGTAAGTTGTATGAGTAAGAAGGACAAAGCGAATATTTTTTCTGGGTATGGGGAAATTTACGCCGTTAGTTCCTAAGTAATTTTATTATCAATTCGCTGAGATTGGTCCGGCTTTACTTGGATTTTATAATGATTCAATAGTGCACGTATCTTTTCAAACAAACATATTTTCGCCCGTATAGATAGAGAGATACAAGGATATTGTATTTAAGAACGCGAATATTTAAACGGTGTCAATAATGTTGTTTCGATATTACACACACGTGTGATTGCATGGGGTTTGCTTTGATTATGACGAATGCTGATTGACCTTATTGTTAATCTCCAAACGTACTATTAAAAACCGTTAAAATACTTGGTGATAATTTTTACTGCTTTTTAAGTTATATTAGTACATCCACGAATAGACTTTTTTGTCATAATGTAAATCGAATGCAACCCCTCCCCCCCTCACCAAGGGTCCAGCTTTTTCATTAATTCATATCATTAAATACCTGACAGTATTTTGTACCCAGTATTTTTATCAGGTATTTTTGTGTACCTATACCCATCGTACCCAGTACCTAAAAGTACTCATAAGACCCATCTCTAATATACTCGTATACTGTAAACCTCCGTTTATTTGAAATCCACGGGAAATGAAATCATATTTGGATCGAAGAACTCCCATTTCTTTAGAAATTCAATCACTTTTCTAAAAATGGAATTGCACTTGAGACTTACCTAAATAGATTCAGAAAAAAAGAAACTTCTGCGGAAATACCAATAAACGATTGAGTGAAACCTTTGAATTTTACTCAATCCCAATGATCATCATAATATGGATTTAACGGTATTGATTGAAAAAAACATTTTTGAGAAAAAATACTTATTTAGCGATTTATATATGTATATTTTTTCTATATCTTCATGATTTCATAGGCCCGGTTTACCCGTCCGGCTTTTGTCCGCTGCGGCACCGCAATCACGGCGCGGAATTATTTAGATTGGCCTCGGGACACAGCTCCGGCGGCTAGAACTTTTATATATTACATTTTATGTAGGCAGGTATCTATTTTTTATGTTACCAAACACTTGTGTTTTGAAAGTTAAAAAACTTATTAACTTAGTATAATAATAGTATTGCATTTATATAGCGCATTTTATATAGTGATATTTCATCTCAAGTGAGTTCTAGTAGAATAAACTTAATCATAGTGCTCCTATGTCGTGCGGACTGTGAAAAGTTATGGAAATGATGAAATATAACATGTAAATCTGGCGTACATTCGCTATGAAAGGATTCACGTGCTAGCTACAAGCGTAAGTGCTGCAATCTTTAATATTCAAAGAGAACTATCTATTTAGAAGACAAAATTTCAAATTTTATGGATTGCTAGTATCAATAATTACCAATAATACACTTAATTTAAATAGAGTTTTAAGCTTTTTAAAGGTGATTTTAGTTATTGGTCTTAGTTATTTCAATAATCTCATTAAAATTTAAGTATAGCGATTTATATTTGTATGGTGATTAAACGTATCCATCTTTCCGGACTGACACGTTCCTGGTGGTGCGTTATTTCTTTCATTGAATTATAACTATGGAGCGCATTTGGCCGGAGCCAGTGAGTCTAATAAACCCCTATTTTGAGGTATAGGGTAGGTCTAGGGAAAATGAGGTTAGGAATTGTGCAGTATGGTCTAAAAAAAATGTGACATGAAAACATAATATGGAAATTTTATTTGTCTAATATAACTAAATTTCTATTGTTTCAGGTAAGTTCAGACATGTTATTGAATCCTGTGCAGATTGGTAAGCTTCAGAAAACCCACCTTTAAAGATATTATTTACCTTTTGTAATTATGTAACATGACACACATAAACAAAACAAAAAATTGATAGGTTTTCAAAATTTCCAAATCATTTTTCAAGAATAACGTTAGTGGTAAGTAACAGATTTTATTTTTCTATGAATGAGTAACTTCCCTAGAGATTTCTCTGAAAACATTAAAAATAACAGTAACATGTTTATCAAAATCAATTAAAAAGCACACCTTGGACAGAACACCCTTCCTTATAGTGAATACCGCACAAGAGTCCCAACTGCTCCCAACCGTCTAGAGCCAGTGAGACTGTGGAATCCTCTATCGGGGTATGTTGTGAGGCTGAAGGCAGTGGGGAAGGGAATGAGATGGGGAAGAGGAAGGTCAAGAAGTACCTGGCTATTCAGATCTGGTCGCTAAACACGACCAAAGCCATTTTTAAGCAACGTTCTAGACCTGCTACAGCAAACTCGACCTTATATCCTCCGTGCGAAAAGCTTTATTTTTTTCGTCCCGACATTCGAGTTACCTAGTTTTTGATTTAGTCCCAGCCCGACAGTGGGGCGATAAATGCATAGAAATATTGTATAACGTTAGCGTGATTAAAATTTATTTAACGAATTCTTTGAACGAATGCAATTTCATTTGTTATATTTTTGAGTCTGCCCATTTTTTTTTAGAACATCCCTCACTGATTTATTTTTATGTTACTGTCTTCTCTTAAATTAGCTCATACATTTACAATGTACAGAACAGAAAAAACAGACTTCCTCCTTGTGATCATCCATACTTCTTATACATTTGTATTATGAATGGATTCTTGGACTAAAAATATATGGAGAGGTACATTAGCGAAACAGTGTAGTCAGTATTGTTGACTTGATACTGACTCGATAGAAAGAGAGGAAGATATGTTAAAGGAAGTTGGATAGCCTATTTGTTACCGCCCAAACGGAATCCGAACATTTTTAACAAAAATATTTGAACACATCAAACAAAACAATATCAATACACCATTAAAATGATTTACGAAGTCAAAATATCACACAAACACTAATAACAGAAGGTTTGCCTAAATAACGATGTTAGATTTTTGTTGACTTTATGTCTTTATATCAATAAAAATGTAAAATTTCTAAAGTTCGGTCAAACATATTTAAAACTGTTGAAATACCTTTGAAAAGTTATGTTTTTAATCTTTGTTTAGTCTTATTTATACATTCACGTAAAGCGCATATCACCATCATGTTTGATTTATTTGTATAACCACTGCAATTTTTTTTTTATCAAAACAAATATAGGAAATAACCTCAAAATCCGTTGACGTAAGTTATACGACTCGATGATGTGAAGTTAGCGCGGACGGAGAACATTCTCACATACTTAGAAGTGCTGCAATATTATGTGAAGACTTTTCTTGTCTCTTTCTCTCTCATGGTATATGACGTGAAAACCTGGAGAAAGTGATTTATCGCAGATTTGTATAGGTTGGGTAAAAATATTTTGCTCTCTCCATGTACTCGTATGTTCTTACTCCAAGGGTACATGTGATATTGTATCGTATTTGGGGTAGGAACCTACTTTTTAAAGTAACTAACTAACTTTCTCGGACGTCCTCGACTTCTTCTTCTATTCACTTTCGCATCATACATTATTTTTACACTCCTTTCTTCGTTCATTAGCTCTACATGCCCAAACCATCTAAGCGTCCGTTTCTTGATCCTATTCATTACGCTCACATCAGCCTTGCATTTTTATATTCTTTTCACACTCCTTTCTTCGTTCATTCGCTCTACATGCCCAAACCATCTAAGCGTCCCTTTCTTGATTCCATTCAAGAAAGTACTAAGTAATTACTATTCCTAACTACTCCATTTTAAATGGATGTACCTAGACCTAACAAAAGTACAGCTGTCGGTTTGTGGGATGAATTTTTGGAGGGGAAACATAAGTTCAGTGAGGAAACAAGAGGGTTAAAATACGGTAGGGGATTTCAAAAAATGTACCACTGGTAAGAGTGTGTGCATGCATTGTGGAAATTATCAAAGTAGTATTAAAATGTAAAGCAAAGCAGGACTGATTATTAAACCATACAATTTCGGATGTGCTGTGATGTGAGTACGTAATATTCTAAAATTCAAGAAAACGTAATCCTTCTTTTCAGTAGATATAATGGATTTACGCCGTCGTTCTCACAATTGTTGGTTGTGATATGGTCATCATAGTTGCCTTCCGAGCAGATGATCGTAATTCTATTCTTGCCCGTGGCAATAAAAAAATATATCTAAAGCTTTTTCCATATTTTAAATTCAATTAAATTTAAATTAAAAAGGCGGTTGCGAAAAAACAGTTTAAAAAATCATATAATTATAATATCTCGTGATTTTTCGCTTGTCCGCGCTAGTAATATCTTAATACCGATCAATAACCAGATGTTTTTTTTTCCTTTATTTCTATTAAATATCTATTCTAAGCTTAGACTTGAAAGTTTCTAGAAATGTAGATTATCATTTCATGTGTAAATGTGTATATTATTCTATCTAATAATACAAAGTTATTTTTTTAAATTTTTCAAAGGAAAGTGGAAATAATAAGAAAGTTTTTATTCAAAAAAAAACCTTGTTACCTGATTTTGTTCACCCATCTACAAATAAATTGCTAAAATTCAGGAAAAAATATAAAAATGAAAATGAATAAAAAAAAGAAAAATAAAAAGAAACAGTTTAATTTCTTTTTAATAACCCGGTTTCCTTATAAGATATATACAACATTTTTTTTAAAACAAAACATATTGGAATTAAAAAGGAGAAAAAAATTTAAATAAAAAAATTTAAATAATTTAGTTGAATAAACCCCCTTTAAAATTTA
>JAGWCC010001151.1:0-62106 GCA_022651775.1 Drusus annulatus
CCATTAAGCCATTATGCCATTAAACAATTCAATTCTCTGCCCAACACCATCAGAAACATACAAACCAAAAGCTCCTTTAAAAGCAATATCATTACTCACCTTAAAAACCAAGTTTAATTTAGTTCTTATTATGTAGATTCCAAATCTTCAAATTTGTCATTTACTTTTATATATATTTTTTTTATTATGTATGTACCATATTTTCGATATTAACATGTTAGCATGTAGCTAAAAAACCACATTTGCAAATTGCCATCCCAACACAGGCTTATGCCTAGAGGGATGGGTAATTATACCAACCAACAAAAAAAAATGTATTGTTAAGTAAAATAATAAATAAATAAATTACTCATATTCATAACTTCTTTATGAAAACAAAGTGATAATCACTTACCAACTTTGATGTTCATTGATGTGGTGGGCGCATTTCGCACGGTTGGTGGTTCTCCCTCGAAGGGTCATGACATTCTGGACTACCATCTGTTTGCTCCCGGAATAGTTAAATCAAAAACCAATTAATACTGTACATAATAATTTACAGAATTTGACGACATCTCTTGCGTGTAGAATTAACTACTTTCGATTCTCACACTGAACTTGTGTAATCGAAGAACATTAAATGCAGTTGGTGTCAATGATGATGATTCCTTGCCGTAGACTTAGAAACAATGAATTGCTGTTCCTCAATCATCACTCTACTTATTATGGGTATCATTCTCCACTGACCAGAATGTCTAAGCCACGGTCTTGAAATTTTTGGTACCAGTCTAAATGATCTTTGTCATTCTTTATGACTCTACCAAAGCCTTGCTAAGACTTTGACTTGAACGTTCTTTCAAATGTATATTTTTGTCCTATTTTTTTCATTGCTTCATCATCTATGTGCTATTCTTTATCTGTTGCTCTTTTTTCCAATTTCGCGTTATGTATTTTTTTGTAATTGGACAATTTTTCATTTTGTTTTTTTTTTTAAAGAAAGACAAACATTCCCGGGTTACGAATAACCTGACAATATTTGAAAAACTCCTACTACTATCATAAGAAGCGGAAGATGTTGCTTGTGCAATGATGGAGGACTTAGCCAGCAGAGGAATTGAACGCATGACGCCCGGGTGGGAATCCGACGCGTTTGTCCACTCAGCTACCGACTGGTCAAATGAATAACAATGGTCTGTTAGCTTAAAAATAAATATCTCCGATGTGATACTAGATATCCATATAGTTGAACACACTTGCGCTTTGCGAGTTGTTTCCTTGAGTGTGCATTTCGAGATACATATGGAGCGTACAGTTAAATGCGCGCTTTTGTGGAGGATGACATGCTTGTTGTCAGGTTGTGCATCGAAAATGGAACAACTAAAACTAAATTATTTATCGACGAAGTTCATTCATCCTGCTATTTCCAACATGGAGAGTCCGGAGTACAAAAATCGAAGGAGTCGGTGGAAATGTTTAGTGATCCCGAAGGTATTCCGTAGAAAAATAAACTTTTAATAATTACAAATATTTTAAATCTTTAGCCGTTTTCCATTTTCCAATCAACAAAAGCAAACCCTACCGCATTGAATCTAACGCGGTGCTTGGCGCTCTGTCTACATGCTCTCGATTTAGCTGACGTCCGCTCAAAGCTGCATCAAGCGCCTCGTATGTACGATTTCTTAAGGAGATTAACTTAGCAGAAGAGAAATTTGTTCAAAAATTTGAAAGCAAATGTTATGAAAAGAAGATTACACAAAAAATAATTTATTTAAAACTGCCTACACATATATATAGCTGTTAACCTACATAAAACACGTAACCCTACAGCAGGCCTGGCCCAGAGTCAAACGGCACCTGGCCCGGGTAAAATTATTGTTCGGACAAAAGATTGGTAGCAACTCGTATCAAGTATAAGACGAGAGGCGCAGGTTTTTATTCCGTGCCGTCGAGCCGGGAACTTCCGGGTTCAATCGCCGTTCAGTAATGGCTTTTTTTATTTTATATTATATATGCAAAACACTGTGATTAGGTACTATTAGCGCCTTGCCGATTCGCCGCCTGGAACGGACTGTTCCAATTGCGCCTGCACAGGACCGGCCCTGCCCTACAGTACATTACTGTTAAATATATGAAAATACCATATTCTCGGTTATTCTAATTCATGCGTGCCGTGTTATCGTAATTATTGTTAACTAAGTATCTAATCACACTAGACAGACTAGGTGTCGTTCGATTTCTCAATTGTTTCAAGGCCTTGAATGGCCTAAATACTGGACGGTGGGACAGCTTGGAACAGAAAGTCTGCATTCGTGATATTCAGAATAGCACATAATTGACAATAATAGCAGTCGACAGCTTGTAAACTGTACACAAACAATATTTTTTTCTTTGAAATTACACTCTCAATTGAATTTTGTATGTTTCCATTTGGCATTTTATGAATATTTTAGGGAAAAATGGGTTATAATATTAAAAAAATACAAAATATGTGCAGCCAGGGCAAAAGTGGCGTAAGTCAAACAATGTCAAGCTGAAATAAACCTTTTTGGATGTCAAAATATTTCATGTTGAAGTTAAAAAATGCTCATGGAATTCACTGAGAAATAGTTATTTTGGTTAACTTATTTAAATCCCCTTTCAATTATTGACTGAATTTAAGCATTTTTGTGGATGTTTTATATACTTACCATTAGACAAATATTCTTGTTTTTATTTATTTATTTGATACATAAAACACAAAGTTTCAAAAACAAGCCAAATGTAAACAAAGTATGTACTTACATAAATGTGTCGAGGGTAAGCTGCAATATGAATAAATTATGGCCCAATCAAGATTAATTTCAACATAGCAGATGCCTGTTAGAAACTAATCATGCTGTGACAAGTTATGCAAAAAAATGCTAATTATTAAAATAATACAGTTAATACACTTAAATAGAAAAAAAATAATTAAAAGAGAGTAAGAAAAGGAAATAACAATGAAAATAATAATATATGAGGGAAGTTAATTACAATAAAATGAATAGAGATGTAAAAGTTACACAATCAGTAGGTAACACAATAAAGTTATGAATTACATTACTAGATACTTGTTATGCATTGTACTTTTAATAATTTATCAAATTGAAAAAAAATGTCTTAAAGTATTTTATTTGTATCAAACCAGAAATGTTGCGGATGGACTGCTATCACTCTAGCAGCGATAAGAATAAGTTGGATTGAAAGTGGGTAAAACCAATGTCTTTGTCAGTATGCTACAAGCCTAGACGCATCATCTTAATATTGTGAATAGAAAATTTTTGTAAGAACAGGAATTTTGCACCCCTAAACATAATATTGTATCCATCAGTGTACCCTGTCGCCTATTCGTTGGAAGGATCCAGCCCTATGAAATGTAGCTTAACACTGACCTAAGAAGTGTTTTATAGAGCTTAGATTTGGTTCTTCACGGTAGGCGTTATTGGAAACCATATTAGCGTGAAACAATATGACAACATTTCCAAAATAAGTGAACTCTCTCACTGCTTCACGTATACATCCATTAATTGTGACATCTGTAAAACTCAAGGCAGCATGTATTTGATATATTGGCTTTGTTCTCTCTGAGGCAAATCTTTTTTGTAACAGACTCAATAGCATTGAATGCTTCTTTCAGGAGAGATTCTAATCTGGTAACTATACCTATGTCGGTAGCTTATTCTAGTACTCAGTAGCACTCTGCTTGGATATGTATAAGTACTTGGAGTGTATGTTGTAAACAGAGTCTCTGTTTATCTTTTCAGGCACCAGAAATACCTAAAAAGTCTCACATTCCAGAATGTATCCTTCAAATTACCACACAGAACTAATGATACACCACGAGTTGCATCCTCGTTAAATCCTTTGAATGAGATAAAAACACACCATGTACAGCGCTGCCCTAAAATCGATGTTAATTGTAGATTTTTATATTATGGAAAGTTATATCCCTCCATGTTGTTCAGTTGTCGATTCTAAACTGTTAAAACCGTAGAATGAAAGACTGGAAGCATCAAAATAAAAACTATTGACCTCAAAATACGATCCAATTTGCACCGTATAGATTTCACCGGGAATACTAGACACTCCCACACGGTGCTAAAATAGTCAATGATTTACCAATGTCAGAAAGGGGAGGTTGGGAGTCAACTGAACATTCATTTTAGGTGATGGTAATGATATATTCATTTACCAGAGTGGTAGATACTCTAAGTATCGCCCTGGTGAAAGACCACCATTCAGAATCGAAACGTTGCTTGAAATGGCTTAAGCCGTGTTTGGTGACCAGATCTGAATAGCCAGGTACTTCCCAACCTTCCTCTTCCCGATCTCCTTCCCCTCCCCACTACCTTCAGCCTCACAACATACCCAATTTGGGGATGCCATAGTCTCACTGGCTCTAGACGGTTGGAAGCAGTTGAGACTCTTGTGCGGTATTCATGTAAATTTATACATTACATTATCCAAACAAAGCATTTGTCAGTAAGGCTTCGATTCTGACAGATAGTGAGTACCTTAAACTGAAAATGGGTGCAAGAACATCTCCATCTTTGATTGTAGGTTGAAGTTAACTCAGTGGCTACCTGGTTTTGGTCTGTCTTCTGCGTGAACCCAAAGTTGAATCAATTCTATTGGCCATGGATGCACTTGGATGAACTTATGGGTCACCCTTTCAACCTGGCACTTGCCTACAATGTTACCTGATAAAGCTGTTGCAAAAGAGGTACTCTGAGGATAGGTGTTAATGTTGTGGTTACACATTAGTCACTGTCATAAAATGGAAAACTGCCAGACGCCCCCCAAGTGTGTGTGCTAATGTAGGAATAAGAGTTTTTTTTATGTTTTCAGTCAGCTAGTGGGAATAAAATTCTTTTTAAATTATGTATGTAGTAATTATCTCAAGCAGCCTTCATGTCTAAGATTGTCTTATCAAAGAAGGTCGGTTCTTCACAGGACGGGAAGGTGAGATTTACTTTGTATCAAACATTATAACAGCACAATACATACATGCATATTATGAATCTAAAAGACAATCTTTTTATATAATCATGAGATGTTATAAGTTCGAAGGCATTAGGGAAAACACCTTTCATGTGATATATAGCAGACTGTTTTTTTTAATCTGAATTACGGACCCAGAGGTACTTGTATAAAATGTGTTAATGACGGGGTTACTTTTACCCACTGAACAGATAATCCCTAAAAGTGTGATATACATTGATTTGAAAGAAAATTGATGTCACCAATTCCCTTTTGACATCAAGACCTTTCGATCGACTCCTACGCCCCCAAACAGATAGTGAAATTAATTATATGTTCCAGAAAGGCTTTTAATATTTGAAAAGGTGTCATCAATCTTCACCCGAAGTAAAATCAAACTGCCTGAAAGCACACCAGACACGCCCGCAACACGTTTCTATCGGTTTATCTCGTAAGGTTATACAATCTCCTACTACCGTAATGGCGTATCAAGCGCTATGAATTACTTAAGAAAGAAACTTACAAATGCCAGTCCTGAAAACTATTCTCTAGTGGTCTGGATGTTGACCGAAGTTCATAAATACCTATTACACATCGCTGCTAATAGCAATAGGGATTCAGAAAGGTGGAAGTTGGGAAAAGACTCTTTATGAAAAAAATAAATATTGTAAGAATGTTTATATTTATTTATTAATTTGGGTGGATACAAAGTAATAAATGAAGGTTTTTTATTATTATATATGCATTTGAAATACCCTCATGAAAAAGCTGATAAGTTATTTGTATTTTTATTGACCCTTTGTAATTTAACATTTGATTATTTGGTTCAGTGGGAATCTCATTGTGAATAAAACTAATATTTCCACATGAATCTTTTGATGGTATTGTATCGGAAGCTTTGAGTCTCCACCGGCTGCTGATTAGAGTTATGATATAGAATACAATATGTTTAGCATTAAGTGTAAAATAATTTGTTAACATTTCATTTTATGTTGTTCCCGAGCTAAATACTGCCCGGGAGCTATGTTTATGCCGCCCACTCGAAGTCATTTGACACGCCGAACGGTATGAGATGGCATATTTACGTTCCATTCCCTCCACAGTACTCGGGAGCTATACGACCGCTCGACACGAGTGAGCTCCGATCCTGCCCGGAACGGAGCTGTGAATATATGACGCTCCGGCGGCCTTTTGGGGCACAATCCCACTTGGCACGTTTTTACCCTCTACCCCCTTAACAGCGGCCGGAGTTAGAGTCTTGCGGCCAATGGACCAATCCATCAGCCAATTAGCGCTAGGGCAGGATTCTGAAAATCTCAGAAAATAATTATGGAGAAATTAGGGCTAGGTATTTCATTGTTCATTGGGATAGCGGGAAGCCAGCCATTGGTACCACAAATAAAAGTACCCAGTTCTAACGACTGAATTCCCGTCTACATTAATGTATAATTTTAAGCCTTGTAATTATTAATTTTAAGTAGTTATAAGATAAAGAATACCTTCCCACTACCAATGTAACCCCCATAATTATTTATAAAATGTAATATTGTGAGATTAATAAAAATACTGGGAAGAAGTGGTTTATATGAAGTGAGAGGTCATAAGGAGAGCTGATGCTGGGATATTTTACTTTCCCGCTAAAAAAATGCTAGCGGGAGCTATGAGCCCTCAAAGAGGTGAACTCATATGAAACCGGGCGGTTTGTGTGCCTGAAACCCGAACCCAGCAGATGCTGGGCCGGGGATATAAATACAAGGCCCAAGCCGGTCTAAACTAGAACACTCAGCATCCCGACCGGCATCTACTCTTCTGACTCTACACTTCTGACTGCTTCTTCCCTCCTGGACTCTACAACTTCGTTTGACTTTGCATCTCCCTGGACCATCCGCCTTCTCCCGCCTTTGGAACTTTGACTTGCTGCAACCGACCCAGGCCCGCTTCGCTGATTGATTATTATACATGGTATATATTATTACATTCAGATACTTCGCACACTCGTCGGCAGGATGCACATCTTTTCGCCGCGCCTTTTGTTTTCGCTTTATAAAGGTTTTTTTTGGCATTCTTCTAACAAAAATGAATGTCAACAGTGAGTTTACTAGTGAGCTTCGTTTGCTCACTAAAACGGTTCAATTGTTGGTCTCAAAGGTAGACAATTTCGCGAGTGATCTACTTGAAATGAAATCATTACTTGTGGGTGGTGCGAAATATGTTGATCATGTATGTACCTACGCCGGCAAGCAGCAAATCGTAAATGCGTCGGTTCCCGATATCACCACGGAAGGCGGCACGTCTACAGTGCAGCTACGCCTCCTACCTTCCCCGCTTCCCCACACCAGGGCTACTAATACTGCTTCCGCGATATCCACCGCATCCACTACCACCACCTCATCGCTAACCCCGGCCGGCTCGCCTCAGCCCCCTCTGTGCCCGTCATCTCCGCCCCTCACGTAGCCCGCTTCTGCTTCACGCCCGGTTAGAGTTACACGCTCCCAGGCCGCTAAAGGCTTGAAAACCGAGGAGCTGGAGGTGCAGAATGCGTCTTCCCCACCTACATCAGCCGTAACCGCCGTTCCTGCTACTGGGGACAAGCAGAAACCATCCTAACCGTCTTCTTCCGCAGTACCCGCCGCTTCTGCTACTGCTACTGCTTCTGACAAGACCCCAATTCCGGACAAGGATGATGCCTGCACCAATTTGCCCATTGATCCGCCACAGTGGACTAAAGTACTACGCAAGCGGCTTGTCACCGTAAGGGGTAGCCAAAGAAGTGTAAATGAGTCACAAAAACTCAGTTTTTTTCATTGTTACCCCTTACACCCTGATACTTCTTGCGATGACATGTCGCTTTACTTAAATTCCCTGGTCAACGCCGCTTCGTTTACAGTCGTTAAAATCAAGTCTCGGGGTGAGTACAATTCATTTAAGATCGGTATGCCTCAGTTGGCTGTTGCCGAGGTTTTGAAAGCAAAACACTGGCCGCGCCGCACATTCATCAAAGAATGGGAAGTTAGGCTGGCGGCGCCACGTCTTCTAGCGGTCGCGGTCGGCATCAGCTGACTGAACTTACACAAAAAAAGCTCTTCTACTACCAGAATTTTAGGGGATTAAAAACAAAATTCTCACGTTTTTACAATAATGTTGCGGCCGGTGACTGTGATGTTGTAGCGGTTGCGCTGCGCTTCGCTCCCCCCACCATTTCATCATTGTCTGAAACAACTAACCAGTCAATAAATGCATTAGCTCCGGAACAGACGTGTCTTTAATATTACTCCTTTTCTGTTTAACCCCACACACCTTCATTAAAAATGTATACAACGCGTGTACTCTAAAGTGGTGACCCCGACGTGATAGTGTGTGTGGACAAAACTTGCATCTCACTAACTTAACAGTGCGTGTGAATCAGTGAGAAGACAAAGAACATTCCTGCATCGAAATTTATTAATATTTCAGTAAATATTTACCAATTGACTCAGTTTTATTACAGTGAATAAACAATATCTCAAGTACTATGGCTTATCCAAAGGCCCATGCGAGTGACAGGGCTACCTCTGAGCCCGAAATAATGGGAATTTCGTTCCAATCTAAAATTCCGGAGTTTTGGAATGAGCAACCCAGGCTTTGGTTCCATCAGCTGGATGCCATTTTGGCACCCCAAAACTTGGCGATGAAAGCAAATATCAAATTTTGGTCGCGAGGTTGGGAAAAAACGAACTACGGCAAATCAGTGATATCCTTAACAACCCTCCGGCAGAACACAAATATCTGGCGTTGAAAACTAGACTCCTTCAAGTCTACGAAGAGTCTGAGACCCAGCAGCTACAACAACTTCTCGGAGAAGTGGAACTTGGGGACCAGAAGCCGTCACAACTCCTGCGACGGATGAAAGATTTGGCCCTCCGCTAAAAACTCCTTCAGACGATACACTCAGAATCCTGCGGGCTGGGACGTCTCCCCACAACCAGCCTGTGCTGTCCCTGACCGTCTGCGAGGTACAGGAGATGGAGAAGCTGGCGCAGATCGCCGACAAAGTAGTATTGAGAATACCAGAACTCACGAGGTAGCTGAAGTAAAGGCTCAAGCATCGTCGGCCATTGAGACGCTGGACTCGTAGTGTTGAAAAGCTGCAGCTTGAAATAGCCAGCTTAAGGAGGAAACCACGGGGGTACATGCGACAACGCTCAACGTCAAGAACTAAAGGGAGTCAACCTCCGAAAACCACCGCCGCGTACCACAACCCGGTGAGCCCAACTCACCTATGCTGGTACCATGTAAACTTTAGGGTCAAAGGCTCAAAAGTGCCAGGACCAATGTACTTTTGAAGCAAAAAACTAAAGCCGACGCCAGTCGAGATAGTTGGCGTCGATAATACATCTCGATTATGTGTTACTGATCGCAAAAGCGGAATTAAATACTTGATTGACACGGGGCGCTGACATTTCAGTATTATCATCACGGAAATTTTCCTCATCGACACCTACCCAATATAAATTATACGCGGCAAACGGGACAAAATAAATACATACGGTGAAAAAATCTCTCGTTTTGGACTAGGCTTACGCAGACCACTTCGTTGGACTTTCATTATTGCTGATGTTAAACAACCCATTATTGGAGCTGATTTTCTACGAGCAAAAACAACTACTCGTAGACCTACACGGAAGAAAACTAATTGGATAAGGTGACAACCCTAACCAGTGTAGCATCCGTCACTAAAATGTAACTTCAGACATTGGCGTCTACGCAGTAAACATCAACAACCGATACCATAAATTATTACTGAAGTACCCAGACTTTAACACGACCGGAATCTTTTTTTTTAAAGATATACCCAAACATGAAATCCGTCATCACATTCTCACTACGGGACCACCTGTACATGAAAAGGTCCGGCCATTGAACCCGACGAAGTACAAAGCCGCCAAAGAGGAATTCCAACACATGCTTGAACTCGGAATCTGTCAACCATCAGACAGCCCTTGGGCAAATCCTTTGCACATGGTAAACAAAGCGTCTTAAGATATCAGACCGTGTGGGAGACTACCGCAGACTCAATGCGATAACAATTCCAGACCGCTATCCGATACCGCGGATATTGGATTTCACTTACACACTTGATAAACGAAACATTTTTTCCAAGATAGATTTATGCAGAGCATATCACCAAATTCCAATTGCAACGGAAGACATTTCGAAGACAGCAATCATTACTCCTTTGGGTTATACGAGTTCGTAAATGAATTTCGGACCACGCAACGCTGCCCAAACTTTTCAACGATTTATCGACATGATACTCCCGCTGGACTGGATTTCGTTTTCGCATACTTAGACGATATTTTAATAGCATCGGAAAATGAAGAACAGCATATGCAGCATCTTCATCAAGTTTTTATCCCGTTTGGATAAGTACGGTCTAACCATAAACGCTAGCAAATGCGAATTTGGAAAAAAGATATAATTTTTTGGGATACCGTGTTAATAGTGAGGAATTACCCCCAGTGAAGAGAAAATCAGAGTTATTACCGAATTCCCCCAACCCCGCACTATAGAAGAACTACGACGATTCCTGGGAATGGTTAACTTTATCGCAGCTCCATTCCTAAAGCAGCTCTAATTCAAGGCCCACTCAACGCATTTTTACACAACTCCAAAAGAAAAGATCAAACAAAAATTGAGTGGACACCACCCGCAATTGAAGCATTTAATCAGTGTAAGGATAGCCTTTTACAAGCACCGTCACACTTTTTCATCCTGCTCTCAACGTACCTTTAATTCTTATGACGGACGCATCAGAAACTTGTGTCGGAGCTGTACTGCAACAAAGGGTCGGAAACGACTTGCAACCATTAGGATTTTTCTCTAAAAACTGAGCGAGGCTCAACAAAATACAGTACCTACGATCGCGAATTATTGGCTATTTACATGTCTATCAAACACTTTCGAAACATGACGGAAGGCAGAGAATTAATATTATTCACAGACCACAAACCTCTCACCTTTGCTCTTTCAAAAAAAATGTCAACGTCTGACACACCTAGAAGACTTAGACAACTGGACTTTATTTCTCAATTTTGTTCCAAAATCGAATATGTTCCAGGAGAAGAAAATCCTGTAGCAGACGCACTCTCACGGATAGAAGAAATTACCATACCTACTGTTTTTGATTACCAAGAACTAGCAAACGCTCAAAAAGAAGACGAAGAATTGGTTCAGCTGAAAAAGCAAAACAATCTTTTGTTTAAACTAATGACAATTCCAAATACTAATGAACTAATTTATTGTGAAATCTCTACACCACGGGTAAGGCCATATTTACCTCTACAATTCCGAGAAAGAGCATTCAAATCTATTCATAACTTGTCTCATCCTGGAATAAAGGCAACTCGAAATTTGCTAACACAGCGATATTTTTGGACCGCGATGAACAAAGACATTACTAAATGGGCCAAACATTGCATTTTTTGCCAAAAAGCAAAAATTAATAGACATACAATTTCACCACTTGGAGAATTTTCCGACGTAAGCCGTTTCGAACATTTGCGCATCGATATTATTGGACCCTTACCTATGTCGCAAGAAAATAGATATTGCATTACAATGGTGGATAGAGAAACCGCTTGGCCAGAAACAGTCCCGGCAAAGGACATTACGGCTGAGACAGTGGCTAACGCTTTAATCTCATTTTGGGTTTCAAGATTCGGCTGCCCGGCATATATCACTACTGACCAAGGACGACAGTTCGAATCTGAACTATTTAATCAACTAACTAAGAAATTGGGTATTGAGAAAAGACGCACTACAGCTTACAATCCCAAAGCGAATGGAAAAGTGGAACGTTACCACCGCACACTGAAAGCCGCTATCATGGCCAAGTGCGCAGATAATACACAATGGGTTCAAGAACTACCCATTATACTCTTAGGCCTACGATCTGCCATTAAAGGCGACAAAGGTTACAGTCCCGCACAAATGGTATACGGTGTATCTTTAACATTACCAGGAGATCTTTTCGTGCCTTCGGAGCCGAATATTAACGATACCGACTTTACCAAAGAATTGATGAGTCATTTTAGAGACGTATCTTTTCCTGTGAGAAGATCAACAACCGACAAGAGACATTTGTTTATTCATCCAGACCTTAAAAGTTGCTCACACGTTTTCATAAAAAATGAAGTGAAGAGAGCTCTCACACCACCCTACAAAGGCCCTTACGAGGTCTCCGAAAGAGGGGAAAAAACATTTATGATCAAAATAAATTCCAAGGAGGTCAACGTATCTATCGACAGACTAAAACCGGCATATTATCAACTTGACGACACTGCTACAATCATAAACAACCACTTAGTACCAGACAGGCCGGCTACACCGCCTCAAGTGCACAGTGAACCCGAGACTCCGTCAACAAAATTGGTTACACGGGTTGGGCGAGTCATCAAAAAGCCGGTACGATTTGCCTGAACATTTCAACACCCAGTTTAGTAAAACGGATAAAGACAACCAATAAGTGTTTTAAGTGATTTCCGAAAATTAAGGTGTTACCAACCAAACAGTGATTTACTATCGATCAATCTTTGCAACGTGTAATTATAATTTTTTTCTTACATTTTTTTTTTTCAATGTGCTTTTTACAAATAATTTCAATGTTCTTTTTACAAATATTTTCAATCTACTTTTTACAAATATTTTCGATGTATGTTTTTACAAATATTTTCAATGCATTTTTCTTTACAAATATTTTCCATGTTCTTTTTACAAATATTTTCAATCTACTTTTTACAAATATTTTCGATGTACTTTTCACAAATGTTTTCAATGTACTTTTTACAAATGTTTTCAAATATGGTTTTAATATGTTTTAGACAAAGTTTTACTATTACTCCTTTCAGAAATGTGTGTGACTTTACTAGGAGGGGGAGGGATGTAGCGGTTGCGCTGCGCTTCGCTCCCCCCACCATTTCATCATTGTCTGAAACAACTAACCAGTCAATAAATGCATTAGCTCCGGAACAGACGTGTCTTTAATATTACTCCTTTTCTGTTTAACCCCACACACCTTCATTAAAAATGTATACAACGCGTGTACTCTAAAATGTCATAGCGCTGACCGAAACATGGCTAAATATGGGTGTTTTGACCTCTGAACTTTTTGGGAGTGACTTCTTAGTCTTCAGAAGGGATCGAGACAATGGCAGTAGCCACAAGCAGGGTGGCGGTTGTCTCCTTGCCTTCAAGAGTGAGGATGGGTTAAAGGTCGAACGCATACTCACTCTAGAAACTGAGCAAGAGGATTTATGGGTAAAAGTCTTGTACAAACTCTCTATCACATTCATTTGTGTTATTTATTTTCCGCCTAGCAGTAGGTGGGAGATATTCAGGCAATTTTTTGACAGAATTCGTTCACATTTCGATGGGATTGGTCAAATAAATGTTATTATATAGGGCATATAAAATTAAATAATTAAATAAATAAATAAATAAATTATACTGGGAGACTTTAATTTGAATTCCGTTTGGGAGTTTCCAATGTAAATCAGACTTAAGGCTGATTCACCAAAATCCGGGTCGGCTCAGTGCCGATAGTCAAAGAGAGCTTATTGATATGGTATGAATATCAATCAAGGGAGTATGTGCCAGACAAAAGTTGTATGGCAGTATATCCTTCTGCCCTTGTGATATTTAACTACTTATTTAGTTAAATAATTATTTTGAAGTGTAAAATATACAACGCAGATTTTTTTTTAAACCATTTTTTATCACTAAATAATATTTTAATAATTAATAATTAATAAAAATATTATTTAGTGATAAAAAAATGGTTTTTGGATAAAAAACCTGCGATGTTAGTATTTTTACAATTAAAATAATTATTTAACTAACTAAGTAGTTAAATATCACAAGGTGGGCAGAAGGATATACTGCCACACAACTTTGTCTTGGCACATACTCCTTGATCGATATTCATACCATATCAATAAGCTCTCATGCGGAACAATATCGGCACTGAGCGGATCCGGACGTTGGTGTGAATCAGCCTTTAGAGTACCTATGCGCGGTTTTTGAACTCTCACAGTGTAATGGCATTCTAAATTCCAATTCCAGAATCCTTGACTTTGTTCTGTGTAATGTCGATCTTGAGGTGATACGTAGTGTTGCGCCGCTTGTACCAGAGGACAGCTATCATCCGGCCATCGAATTCATCTACAGTTTAGGCAGAAGATCTTCCATAAGTACTAGAGTTCCAATCCTTCAAAACAAAATCTCAACAGGGTGGAACTTTAGTAATGGGAATGTCTTCAGCTTGTACGATTCGATGAGCCCGATAGACCGGCAAAACCTTTTTACTTCAACTACAGTAAACGAGGCGGCGCAATATTTTTACAATGTATTTATGATGTATTTAATTCATGCTTTCCCCAAAAACTTGCAGGCGGTGGTGGTCGCAAGTATCCGAAGTGGTTTTCGAGAGAAGTCATCTCGAATATACAGATCAAGCACACCCATCATAAGCGTTGGAAGGCTGGAGGCCTTCAGAGTGAATACGATCTGTTTAGTTCTTACCAGGCATTGGTTGGGCGCAAGGTTCGTGAGGCGTATCGAGCCTATGTGTCTGCAATCGAAGGTAACATCGTGCACGATCCCAAGATGTTCTGGTACTACATAAAATCTCTTCGGAAGGATGGTGGTCTTGATGAAAGGTGATTAAGAATTTCATGGCTCGGGTGTGGCAAATGCATTTGCTGATCATTTTCAATCGGTCTACAGTAAAGACCCTCCCCTTCTAGATATTAATAATGCGGTCACATTTAATACTAAAGGAGCTTCAAACTTCGATCTAGGTATATTTACCGAATGTGACGTTATGAGTGCCATTAGATATATGAAGAACTCACACTCTGTCGGCCCAGATTTTGTTCCCGTATTTTTTATTAAAGGGTGCGCTGAGTTTCTTAAAAAACCATTATGTTTTATTTTTAACTTGGCTATTAGTACTTCCACTTTTCCAGAATTATGGAAAGTTTCATGAATGAAGGGATTTAGGAATAATAATGGACTCCAGAATATCTCCGCTCACACATAAATTCCATATGTGATACCTACAAACTTCTAGGATTCATCGTAAGAGTAAAAAAACCATTTAGACCACCAAATGTCATTAAAATACTATTTATCTCACTAGAATTTGGATCAGTGATTTGGAACAAAAATATCTTTTAACATCTTTATTTTTTTCATTCGATATACAGATTATTTGTAGTTGAAGCTCGCCGATATACTTGATTTTAACACGCTTTTCATGGTTCAAGGAATTGTTCGCAACTTCTTTTAATTTGCAATCCACTGACTTATAAATCTTTAATTATTACAGGCAAATTACATACTTCAGCAAAGGTAAATAAAAGCCAACTGCCATAGTACAAAACATGTTCGAAATGGCCATTGTTTTGATCACAAGCAATATACCTGACTAAAATTTTATCGACATATCTTTCAAACATCCTTAATAATTGTATGACTATCTCTTCTGGGTCATGACCCCGCGTTTCTTATTGGAAAGCGGATTATGAAATTTCGCATACATGAGACACGATAGTGTTTATTTTATGCATTGTATTGAATAGAGAGAGAAAGGAGATGATCTTGGATCAATTTTTGGGTTGACCTACGAAAGGTAACACACATCAGATTCTTTTTTGGACGTTAGATGGTGTTGGTAGTCGCGATTATGAACAGTAAAAATTATATGAACAATTATAATGATGCGTATAGGCGTAACTCAGCGGTAACAGTTGGTTTGTTTTAATTAATTGACTTCCAATTAAAGAACATCGTCAAGACACAACCGTGTCTGATTATGGTAAAAAGTGAACTGAATTGAAAAACTAGTCTTCTTCACCAGAAGAAATCTATCTCAAGGCCTGCACTTCAGGTAAAATATCACAAAACTGCGCTGCAGAAATGCAATGTGATTATAATTATGTATTACTACTTGTGGAGTTTTAATGAGTAAAATGTTGATAGTGACTATGAGATCCATTGAATTACACATATTCAATACAATTTTACATACTATCCAGCCTCTGGGGCAGGACACGGAATTCAACCAACGTCATTATCGCGGCTGCATCTGAATGACTCAGCTCTCCTATCAACCAGCGATGGATGCAGATGAAACGGAGACCACCTTGAATCACACTCGATTAAAGTTTATTTTTTATTATGTTTAATTTTTATTTAATTCTATTTTTTTTTATTTTTTTTATGATTTATTTTTTTACAATTTTATACAATTATTTGTACAATATGTATGACAATTCTTACTATTGTTTTATATATTGTTATTTTGTATTTTTAGTTGTATTATTTTTAATTTTTAATTATGGAATGTATTGCATTGCATTATGCCTGCAAACCTTCTAGAATAAAATTATTATTATTATATTGAATTAACCCCACTATGAGAGCAATGTAATAAAGAGTATTGTCACATAGTTTGACCTGGAGTGACATGCGTTTTGGTGACTTCCATCTCCGCATAGCATGTTTTAACACATAATTAATATGATAACGCTAATCGAAAACATCAAAAGTGAACATAGAATATTCAACTACAGTATCTTTTCAAATGTTAGCATCAACTTCAAACATTTTACAATCCAACTAAACAATGCACTGGAGATATGATTATATATAAACTCAATTAAAAACAAGCCTTGTGTTTGACAAAGCAGATCGATGAGTTTGTTTATTTGAGAAAAGAAGTAAGTTTTCAAAGTTAGTGAGTAGTAAGTTTTCAAAGTTAGTGAGGTTAGAAAAGAATTTATTAAGATTCTATTGTACATGTCGTGTGTACGTCAAACTCACTAAAATGAGTTGATATTACGTTATAGTTGTAGCCCAAAGATTTTATCTTTAAATAAAGCCCGCCTAGAGAAGTGACACTAAAGAATATTGGTTAAATATAGAAAATCACTTTGTAATCAAAGCTTTTGCACGTAATCATAATAAAATTGTTGAATCTAGGTGTTGACAGGGAGAGGCTTAAAGCGTTGTTCGTTTTCTGGATTCTAATAGGGCTTGGCGCTCGACAATGGACGCTGAAAGTCTGGATACATAAATATATGTTGAGTGTATAAAGGTAAAACCCTTGAAGCCACAATTTTTGTCAATTTTACATTTAATTGGTTTCCCATAGAATACTTCAAGGGACAACATGGTAAAATAATTTGTAGGAATGTTTTTTTATTAACCCTTCAGTTGTTGAATTTTAAATATAGCAATGATTTGTCTCAATGTATCTGACGAATACATTAAGTTTGAGACATATTTTAGGAAACATGAGGCTTGGTTTCAATATAAATATCAGTTTTAAATATAAACACACAACACGGTATTCTGTATATTTTAATTATATTAGAGAGGAGGGCAACCGGTTCAGATGTTCCTTCAAGGGTTCAGAACATATCTTGTCGATTAAATTTAGGAACATATGTCCCCTTGTACATTGCGACAAGCGAAGGGTTAAAACTGTTTTTTTCTTTACCATTTTTTTTTAAATATATTTATATTGATATCAACTCAATACTAATACTTTTTTGCTTTCTTAAAAAAGTTTCTTTTTTTAATGTTTCTCTGATTTATATTTAATTATTTTATACTTTTTTGTTCCCACCAATATTATGTATTACTTTTTTAGTATCTATCAATGACGTATGTTTGTAATGTCATTGGTATCTATCCAATCAATCTGTCAATTTCTTCCGTCATAACCTTAACACAGGGACATGTCGAGTGATAAGGTACTCTGAAATTGTAACAACCATTTGTATATTGTAGTAAATATATAAATATAACTAAAGGTAGACAGTTTAGAGGTGGCAAAAACCAATAAACTTATACTGTCATTTGGGCAGTGACAGAAGCAAGCAGGTGTTACTAACGTTACAGTAGAATTTATTTTTCGGTATGCAATACAGGTAAGTACTATCAAGATATACCATATATTAATATTTGTCGATATTTCGGGATCGTTTATTGTCTCGCGTGTCTCTCCGGTTTGTCGATATGACAGTTAAATATTAATTAAAATTCGATATTAAACCATAGAATAAAATGGCTTCGTAAATCGAGAAGAAAATAATTCGTGTCCATCAAATATATATTTTTAAATATGTTTCCGGTCTAAATATTAAATAATAACGCAATAAACCTTGTATGACAATATTAAATATGCAAATTTAATGGTGATCAGTCTCGGACCCGAAAGATTTATTGCAATCTTGGGGCCAATCTGAGGGTAACATAATTTTGTTTTTAATAAAAATAAACTTTGTATGTGAGTAGTCTTTAATTCACACAAAATATAAAAGTATTAGTATATTGTCTTTGAGCTAAAGACTAAACAATTTAAACCTTGAGGCTCTTTCTTATCATAAACTATGTTTAGTTAAAAATTGTGTATAAACTCAGTACCTGCTCAGTACAGAAAATTACAAATTACGTCATTGATATTTTGGTGTTCACAAAATCATATTTACCTAATCAAGTGCGGCGCCGGATCCATCATACGTTCAAACTGTGCAAAAAAATATAGGCGCCATCTTTGAAGAGCGCCGTGAAAATAAATGTATTATTTGAATTTACAATATTTCCTAAATCATTTGAAAATTACTAATTATTCGTAGTATGAATGAAACAATGAAGTATATTTTTAGTTATCCGTTCCCTCGCACGTACACGTGACAGTTGCTTTTGATTTCTTCGCTTGTTTTGACATATGACACTAGTTTTTACGAGTGTTTTTTGGTGATTTTGAATTGTGAACGAATTATTTTATTGAACTTTTTTACCTATACCTTTCAATCTCTACCTTAAATTATGGCTGGCCGTTCAACGAGAAAGAAAAGTGAAATATGGGCTTATTTTAAAGAAGTTGGGGTTTACCAGGCCAAATGCAACTTTTGTTCTAAAGTTATATCCATAAAGGGAGGCAATGCCTGTAATATGAATCGTCATTTGCGCAATATTCACCCTATTGCTAACCAAACTGTCAAACTGTGTACAGTAAGAAATATTCAAATTGTACCTCAAGCCCTGAAAAACGTTCACATCGCTCTTACAGAAACTGGAAATTTCGCAATTACTACATTTGCTTTTTGTAAGTTCTCTGTAAGGCTATACATACTTATTGTACATCATTCCTTTTAAGGCATGATACCGCCAACAATTCAAACATATTGGCAGCTGTCATTTTGAAACAATAGACAAGAAACTAGTAATAGACAATTCATCAACACACACATAGAAGAAAGAAAGAAGTAGTTTTTTTCTACACGGTATAATTTTTGCGATATAATAATGGAGGAGTGGGTTATGTGGTTGGGAGAGCTGTCCCGAATAAAACTATAAAAGTAAAAACGTGACTATTATTTGGTACATTTATCGCTAGCAACCCCCCGACGAGGAATTCTGCGATTAATCTGTTACTTCGATTGAACTGTTCACCGTGAAGGGTTCATTTTGAAGAACTAGCAATTCGTGAAGCATTCACAAATCTGGGAAGCTTTTCCCATCGCTACTTTATATAAACCCGTTAGAAGCGGCCGTATGAAATTCGCAAACTATATTAGCGCCATCTAAGAGAGAAATGTAATAGTAAAACAATTATTATTGATAAATAATTTTATTTTTGTAATAAAAGCTTAAAAACATAAAAATGGACAATTATTATTAAAACAAAAAAATTATTAAAAATTATATTATGATCAAAACAACACTCGAAAAACTAGTGTCCCACGTCAGACAAAACAAGCAAAGAAATCAAAGTGTGTAATTCTTTTAGAAAATTGAAAGCAACTGTCACCAAAGTCCAACAAAAAATATCAATTTCATGAACAAATAAAACACACCAAAACACGTCGAACTGTGGATTGTGAACGAATAACTACAATTGAAATAAACTAAAATTGAACTGTGGAAAATGCGATACTACAATCGTTCGAACGAACAGAGAACTAAAATTGAAGTTTTCGAAGTAAACTACAAATGAACATAGATGGTGCGATCGGAACTACCAACTTCAATTGAAGTATTTGTTCAATGAAAAATGAATGAAGTTTAAACTGCCGCAAAATGAAGTAGTTCGCACGGAGCGGTCACAACGCTAGTACTGCACAATGCGCGAGATGTCGTGGAACCGGCTCTGTTGATGTTTTTCCTTATTAGTTCAAATAAAAATATATCAAAGAGTAATATTTGTGTGCGAAAGAAAGAACGGAATGAGTAAAAAAAAGGTTTTGAGTTAAGTATGCCGAATTATATACATATCTCGAAATGAAAAATGAGATGAGTCAGAAAATAAAATAATGTCGTATAATTTTTGAAAAAGGACACGTGACATATGACATGATTACATACAAAAAACCAAATTCCTCAATTTTGTTTTGACTCTCCTGAAACCTTGCGTTTATTGACTCATTCCGTTCTTCCTTGCGTTCACAGATATAGCATTTTTGTATATTTCAAAAGGCGTTAAAATGTAGACTGCTCAAGGCGCCATTTGATTACCACCTTTGCACAAATTCACGGTGAAAAAATAAGTCAAGGCTAATTAATAGGAATCCCAAGATATTGAAATAATCAACCTTTGGTGATTTAATTTAATAAAATATGTTATTTGTTGGTTTCTGTATATTATGTATTTTTATTAAACACAATTATTAACATTACAGTTTTATTCAATAAATAGTTAATAAAATAACATTTAATTTTAAAACTATTCTAATGTTTACACTATGGAATACATATTCAATATTAATGGGCGCAAGTAGGGAGATTAACAGGGAAAAATACGTTCAGTTCAATGAGACTGGCCAATATAAGAAAAGCGACGTACATTATAGTACAGGTAAGGCCAATTTTCCAGTCAAGCAAGAATTTATTACAAGCAAATGAAATGTATAAGCCTAAGAGTGTTGAAAGCAAAGAGATGGCGTTGTAGGACAATCCACTAGAGTTGATGTTCACCTGTAAAATAATTAGTATCATTATAATATCTTCTTATTGTATTAATTTCTTCTAACTGAGTTTTAAAAATAAGTCATTAAAACATCCACGACTTCTGTCAATTAAAAATGTAAAAAAATTCCACAGTTTTGTAACAGCCTCTTTACATTATGGATCAGGTATCATTTATTGGCTGAATGTGTGATGTGTTTTACTTACCCAGTATTCTCCGGGAGTTGTTGGATAGAACAAAGATTTTATCATCCAAGGAAGTCCAAGACAGAGCAAGATGTCGAATGTATTTGAGCCAATTGAGCTGCTGATGCCCATGGATCCATGACCTAAATAAATAAACAACGTGTCAAACACAGAATGTTTCACGAAAAAGGAATGTATATAAAAGTAAATTTAATAAAGGATTACAGTGGAATGTTTTTTTATTCTGATTTGTGGCAAAATTGATGACAAGCTGGGGTTGATTTTAGATACAAAAAATATTCCTAAATAAGTATGACAAGAATGAGATGGCCTCTTCATTTGCTGGCCATGAAACGTTGAAAGAATACCCTGAAAAGTGTCCCGGTCGAAGAGACCCCGAGGCAGATCGAAGAGGTGATGGGCGGACTGTGTAGAAGGATAATGTGAAATGGTGGGAAGGCCTGAGGGTTGGAGGCGAATGACTCGGACCTTGAGCCGACTGAGAAAATTCACGGAGGAAACCAAATCCCACCCCTGGGCGGTAATGTATAAATTAGAAGAATGGTATTGAAAGAAAAAATGGTATGTGTCTTTTATGATAAAATTGATTAAATAGTTGGTTTACCTTGATTCGTAACAATGATGGAAGAAACGGCTTCCGGAACACTTGTCCCCGCTGCGAGGAAGGTGAGTCCCATGACTGAGTCTGGGATATTAATTGTGTCTCCTGTAAACAAAATAATGTTACAAATAAATTTGTTACACGCCAGTAACAATATATTTGGTGAGTATATTTCATGCGGTGGCATTCAACCGGAATACTCTGATTTCCACAAACCGGCTGAGAAAGTCATAGAAATATTCCATTAATGAATGTTTTTTTTTTATATTTGTAAAATTGTTCAACTGCCCGAACAGGTATAATAATATTTGGATAATTTGTATAGCGCCGTTTTTGTGAAAAATCACCTCAAGCGTTTAGATAAGTATGATTACGAAACATAATGCATAAAATCAAAGGAATACTTATTTCCTTTGCAAAATAATATTTCTAGAAATGGGACTCTTAATCGACGCTCAAACCTTTACTTATCCAAGAAACATCTACGACCACTTGCTTTGTATTACTTGTATGGGTGTTATAACGCAAGAATAAAAAAAATCATTTGTAGTCATTCTGAGCAACTGCATTCTGCAGAATTGCTCTGAAATATTACCAATAATCGTAATCAGCCAAGCCACCACATAAGACGTGGATCCGATCCAAATAATGCACATGAAGAAGGTGACAAAGAAGAATTTGGGGTACTTCTTGCAGTCGGGCACGGTGAGCCAGAGCATCAGGTTGATGGGCCACGTCACCACCCAGAACATCTGCCCCCCCACCGACGTCTGGAGGTCGGGCCACTTCCATATTTCAGTGCTGGAATCTTTAAAATACATCATTGATTATTAAGCATTCATACCAAGATATTTTCAGAGTGGTTCAAGTTTATTTGCGTTTGATTTTATTAGTCTCAATATCTTATTAAAAATAGTGCTGTCACAAGAACTGCCGTTGGGAGTTTAGCAAACAATTTTTGATGATCCAATAATACACAAAATAACTAAAATAGAACAAAAAGTCTAAAAAACATACTATAAGAGAGCGGCATACAGAAAACATCAATACTAATACGCTTTTGAGTGGACTGCAAGGAAATTACCATATGTGTAGTAACAAATAATGCAACTAATAAAACTGAATCTTAACAATACTCCTCGAATGGCTAATTATTTACACAAAGCTTCGCAATCTTAATTTTAGATTGAAGGGTATGATGGGAAATCAGGAGTACCTACCCAAGCAGAGCTTGTGGATACTCGTAATAAAATAAGAGGACATACCTAACAAGTAAGAAACTGTATAACAAACAAATAATATACGAACAATACGCTTTAGAAAAACACCAAAAAATTATAAAAAAATCGGTTCGCACCTTAAGATATTTTTTTTCTTTTCTGTGGATTTTTTTATGCATATCGGTGTATTTTGTAATTAATATCGCTTTGATAATGTGTATCATCGTGGAGCATAAAGAGCTTTAAAAAGGGTAATATACTCGTATATATTTTAAAATATAAGTATCATATAACGCAATGCAATTCATAATAACATCGTCGCTGGAAAGGCAAAGGGGCTTAAGCGACACTTTGGTCAAAAATGGGTTTAATATGCAGTTTTGATAAGTTTTTTTTTCTACGTCGAATGCTCTGACTCTCGTTTTGATTGATTTTTATCTCTCGTTTGATTCTGAAGATTTTTGTGGCCCTTCAGCCATTTAAAATATATTTCCCATTTGGGAGAAGGGTTGCCTCAAGCGACCCAAGTTTGGGACTTGTGTAGCTTTTTGTCGCTTCGGGCAACTTTTTTTTTTCGAAATTCAACCAAGTACTGAAGACTTTATTGTAAAAAAGTAATGTAGGGAATTTTATTGTAAAAAAAAAAAAACTTCAAAGTGCTCTGGTGAAAACTTCCCAAAATGATACTTCAGGCCTTTTGCCTTTCCGGCGACGATATTGTATAAAAGTCTCAGTATTTTTGAAAACAGGGATTCATTTAGAAAGTAACAGTAATTTTCATAGTAAAAAACTTTTTTTAAGTTAATGTTATAGATGATGTTTCGCCGCTTCAAAAAAATACAGTGAGTATGCAAAATTTTTATACTTCTGAACTTCTCAAATATTAACTTACCTAAATCCATCTTCTTCTCTGATTTGATATCGTTGTCAATTTCGTCGCCAATTTCTACGTCAGTCATAGTTGGGGTTAATAAACCAGGTTTTTCTAAAAAAAAATATTGCAGATTATTTTTTATACTTAAAAAATATTTTAGCTCACAACAAATATCTGTGTGAAATATTTTCTTTTTTCCTTTGTTTTGGCGTCGATTAAAACAAAACAATGCCGATTATGGCGATCCTGTAGGATTATATTTTATTTTCATAAAGCAATTGAATATTTATGTTTTTTTTTAAACCTACCGTGTTTCAGAAGAGGAGTTACTTCCGTGTAGGGGGTCTTGTTTTTTCTCATGCAACATTTTCTGGCAAAATTGCTTATTCCTTTATTGAAGTACATTGCTGCAATGTAACGAGTATGGGTGGAATATTATTCATAGGAAACAATTTAAAAGACTACTGGGTACTAACCAACTACTTCAAATTGCATAGTGGTAAGTCATATCTGATAAATCATTTCCACATGGACAAAAAGGTATATCAATAATAATTAAGTATGATTGTCGGTACCTACCCAGAATGTAAAGAGTATAGGCTGTCACTAAAAATGTGGCTTCATACCAATCTACCCTGTCGTCTTGAAGAGTGAATATGAGTGAAATCACAGCTACACCGTACATCATAGAGTCCCTGGACACAGCCCACCAGTCTAGTTCTATAACCTGTTGGACATTCGTACGTATCAGTATTTAATTACGTGGGTAGAGAATTACGATAAGGTATTTTACTAACACCCCTGGGATAGACTTATTTACATGGTTAATTAATAATTGATGAGTTTGAAAAAACTGTTACAATTATTACAACTATACTGCAAGAAGTGAAATTTCCGTCACACAACAGTTCTCTTGGTGGGACTTGGTGGAATTATGTGTGTTTGTGTACGGAAATCGACTGAATGACGAATAAGTAAAAGAGAAAATTCCATTAAATTATCTTATCATACAATACATACCTACATATTAGTGTTTCTCTCTATGTGAGTATGTCCCATACAGCCAAAGTTTTTTTTTTTCAATCCGAAGTACCCACTCAAAAATATCATGTTGATAAAACGTGTAATACCTACATAGAATATATTTGCAAATACTTAATCAATTACTTATATTTAAACGTAGGTATATTTTTAAGTCAGAATAGGGAATGCATAATGTAACATTGTTATCTTCAATTCATGTTTAGTATCATAATTTTACTACAGTGAAGATTCAGTGAAATAAAAAACTTACAAAAACCTTCATCGAGACTAAAAGAAAAGAAACTCATTAGATCGTTGGCTAAGAGTGAAAAGTGGCTAACAGTGATTTCATCATTCTGAGGGAAAAAAGTTGAATTAAATAACGAAATTAAACCTACTTAATCTTATTTATTGTCTTAATATCTTATTGTGCATTCCTTTAATCTGGTATTACCTAGTTAGGTAATTCCATGGTATAATATTATATATTTCTGACCTAACTAATTACATAGAGTAAACTTAGGTAATTTAGTTGTAGTGTAGATAAGCGTTTGGACACTTGACCAGCAGATGGGGCTTACTATCATTATGTCACTTTCTAAATCAATCTAATATATTGATTATTACGCACCTGTCCGGCCAACAGGCCACAGCAGGCTGGCACGGCGAGGATGTTGAAGACCGCAGAGCCCACGACGGTGCCCACCCCGAGGTCACCCTCCGTCACAAAAGTCCCCACACAGTTGATGAAAAGCTCGGGACTGGAGCTTGCCGCAGCCATAAATGTTGCACCAGCCACATCTTCAGACATCTTCAACACTAAAGACATATTTATCGAATGATCAGAAGTCCATGTAACATATTATTTGTCCTTATTATTCTCAAACTTTCAGAGGACAAAAAGGAGTGCAGTCAGGTTGAAACAGAAACCGGAATTCAGAACATCAATACCAACAAAATAATATAAGATAATTTTAAGGCCAAACTTAATTTTTCAACCAAAAAAAAAAAAGTTACTTCTTCTTTGTGAGTCGGTTTGTCGTGAGCGGGAAACTGCATTAATGGAGGACTGAACGCTGTTGGCGCAAATAAGAAATTGTGCAAAGAAGCGAAGCTAGCAGTCCACAATGGAGTACTTATACCAACCCCGATGTATGGCAGTGAGACATGGAACTAGCAGAGGAAGGATGAAATTAGACTAAATGCTGTGGAAATGAGATCCCTGAGACTTATGTGCGGTAAAACCATGTATGACCGTGTTAAAAATGTGGATATCCGGAAAGAATGCAAGGCTGATGTAAGCGTAATGAATAGAATCAACAAAGAAACGCCTAGATGGTGTGGGCATGTAGAGCGAATGAACGAAGAAAGGAGTGTGAAAATAATATATGATGCGAAAGTGAATGGAAGAAGAAGTCGGGGACGCCCGTGGAAGACATGGCACGGTCAAGTGAATCAAATACTTGAATCGGGTCATGTGAAGAGTCAGAATAACAAAGGAGTA
This sequence comes from Drusus annulatus, assembly GCA_022651775.1. Classification (NCBI taxonomy): domain Eukaryota; kingdom Metazoa; phylum Arthropoda; class Insecta; order Trichoptera; family Limnephilidae; genus Drusus; species Drusus annulatus. The sequence goes on from JAGWCC010001151.1 coordinate 26,421, forward strand.
GGTATGAGACGATGTATAAATGTGAATGAAGCAAGGAGTGTGTGCCAAGACAGAGTTGTATGGCGGTCTGTCCTTTCTGTCTACCCCTGCGGGGTAGCGGCGTGATGGTTAGTTAGTTAGGTCAAATCAAAAAAGTACACCGATCATTAACTCACCTTACTCGGAAATAATATATTACAATTTTAGAATATGTATTTTTTTATGATTTCAAAAGAGTATGCTGCGAATATATATATATATATTTTTAATTCTCAACTTTCACTAGGGAATTTTTTTCCCGTCGACACAGGTAGGTATATGTTGTGATCATACCGTGACACATTCTTGCAATTGCTGGTACAAAATAATCATCGCAGACTATGGCCAGAAGTACGAAGCAGTAGCAGGAAATGAGGCAGTGCACGAATATCCACCCCTGAAAAAGAAACAAAATATGAGCGCAGTTCCCCGGGGTGGGTATATGAAGTTAATCAGTGCACCTATATTTTTTTCCATTCATTCAAATTTAGTTGCAAATTGATGTGTTAGATGGCATTGGCCAAAGTTTAAGGTCTCATTCTTTCAACAAAACGTTTTTTTTTTTCAAAATAACTCACACACATCAAGAGTTGATCATATTGAATATGAAAATAGTTGTATGTAAGAACACACACATATATATATATATATATATATATATATATATATATATATATATATATATATATATATATACATATATATATATATATATATATATATATATATATATATATATATATATATATATATATATATATATATATAATGTAATTTATTTATTTGCATCAATGAGTCAGCGTGCTAACACGTACTACAGCTGACATGTTCACACACCAACACAAACACAAGGTGCAATCAACGAGATTGCACTATTTAAGTCCCATGAACAACTCGCCTAGAGCTGCGGCCGGCATATTAACAGTCGGTACCTGATCGAAAGATTTTACTAACGGCTTTTCTTTGTTGCCGATCGAATCCGTCTGGTGGAAATTCATAAATGGCTGGTGGCGTGCAATTTCTCTCCTTGGTTTCTATGGGATTCGCGAGGAGATGACGGCTGTGGTAATCTGAAAATAAACAGAGGATTTTGATATTCCGAAATGATTTTAAAATTAAACACATAAATACGAGCTATACGAGTATACTATATCAATATGCATGATTGAAAAAAAAAAAAAAAGTTTTCATAAAATTAATTATTATATTTAGTTTAACTGAAGGGATTTTTTTCATAGAAGTTGTTTTAGTGCAGCTATAATTGTGTGTAAAAGTTTTCATATTTGATAATGTGTCACTTTATATATTATATTTTTCATTTGGTTATATTTTAATGTTCGAACACATTTAGGGTCTCACAATATGAAAAACTTAATTAATTTACAAAAGGCATATTTAAACAAATTAAAGGAAAATCGATATACAAAGTCACCTTATTTCATATAAGTAATGATGATACCAATAACCAAATTTAATTGTATTAAATTAGATGATGTACTGTTAACTATGAAGAATAGGTATAATAGGTAACCTAACAACACCTTAATTTATTTCTAAACATTATTAATATATACCTATATCAGATCTTATACTTTTTGATCTAGTTAAATTTAAATTAAGAATTAAAGACAGATAGATTCGGACTTAAGCGCACATCATTTAGGGCAGATTTAAAAACAATGTGATTATCAGTATAAATGCATAACTTCTAAGTACTCTTAGTAACAAATAAAATTGAGTTGTTAGAGATTAGTGCGGACATTTTTATGGTGAAAAGAATCTAGGGGGAAAATATCTAAATAAAATATGTTTTCAGGAAAATCGGAAAACAGGCAGGACATATCGCTAAAACTTGCATACGTACCAATGTACATAATTTGAATCGCTACATAAAACTTTGTTAAAATTATAAAATGATCTTTACGGAGTGATAGAAAATATGTGGATAATTTTCATAATAATGATGTTTATAACATTTAAAGCATTTTTGAGATAGAAATAAATAATAAAAGCTGAAACATAAAGTTGAACAAAAAGCAACTTCATAAATTAACGTTTATTTATTATATTATATATGATAATCACAATTTTAAGTTAATAATTGTGTCTATCTGATGGAACCTGCCAGGTAAGTATGTTCCTGTATATTTTCTTATTTAAACTAGGAATTAATATGTAACGATAGAAAGTAAGATCTGTACAGCGCCCTTGAGGTGATTTTTCACAAAAACGGCGCTATACAAATCGTCCAAATATTATAATTATTATTATTGAAATTTTGTTCCTTTTAACATCTGTTCCGAAATTATTTTTTATCAAAATATAGTGAAATACGTTTATCAGTTTGTGTTATTGATTTATAAGAGAATAATTGACATTAAGATTTGTATAAGATTGATGATAGCAGGTAATTTATGTTTTGACGTCTCTAAAACTACATAAAATCTAGATTTATCCCAAAGTGAATATCCCATTCAAGGAATAATTACATTTTATCTTAATGTTAAATCAATTTAAAGCATATATTCTTATTATCATTAATGTCAACGTATATTTCTTCAATATGCACAATGGACATAGATAAACGAAAATCAATATTTGTATTATATTAAAATTTCTTCATTATTAGGTAAATAGCGTTGTATTAATCTTTAGAATTACTCGTCTTTGGCGCCTATTCAAATTCGTCGTATTTCTGTAAGTGAGTCACATTCTTGGAAATACATCACTAACATCTGTGTTTTAAATACCGTTCTGACTAGTAACCGCATCTCAACAGCACAGGCGCCAATAATCAATTTATTTATGTTATTTCTTGTAATTAATTTACTTATGTTTATTAAATATACGAAATAAGTAAGTATTGTTATTAAATATACGAAAAAACAACTCATGCATTTATGTTTTGGGCATCATGCCTGTTATATTGTAAAGAGACCCACCCATTCGCGCCACATGTGCAGTTTAACCCATGTCAAAAACCATTCATACAAACGTCCTTTTGTATTTCTTAATTGCTTCTTTTAATGTCTTTCTGTCTCTTAAATTGTATTGTGAGGGCCGATTTCTAAATTCCTTTGAACATGCATTATCCACATGATGGACTATGACCATTTTGCTACGACTCTGTTCTACCCTCAACCCATTTCATCTCAACATTACAATCCAGATTGCACTGCCGTGCGGTACATAAATATCTACAGTTAAAGGTTTAATTATTGTACTCTATAAACTCTTCTAATAAAAAATATGCAAGTAAAGTGATTATATTTTATTCTACATCCCCGAACAAAAGCGCGCCTTACCCAAGGAGCATCTGTCGAGTTCGTCAGCGAACATTACAATATGTACTTACATAAAATATAAATAAAATAAACGAGGCATAGTCTTAAAAACATTTACTAATCTTTCGGCGTACAGCGAATCAAAGTCTCAAAAAAGAGTTGCTAATGCTTTGTTGTTGTTGTAATTCCGCAGAGATAACCTGTCAGAGCGTTTCCTTGGGCAAATATCACATTTGTCGATAAAGTGATTATTTCGCAAAGGTGTAACAGCGCCGCGCGTCTGGGCGCTGCGGAAAGATACGCATCTGGGTATATCTAATGTAGATATCATTTCGCAAAGCGATCGATCACTTTAATCACAAACGTACTAACTACTAACCACAAGATACTCCTCACTCTATCTCTACACGTAAATGTGATGTTCACGATAAATCAGATTGAACAATGAGGTTTTTTTTGGCATCACAATTATGTTTACAGCGCGATAGTGGAATTAAATAATTTATTGTAAAGCATGTTTAGTTTAGTCAAACTTAAAATTACACGAGGATACAGTAAAATTAGTTAAGTCATATTACAGGCTTCGTCAAATATGTCCACGAATGGCAGGAAAATTTTGCGTGTTTTGGCTTTGTTTTATGCTTATAATTGTAGAATTTATCATTTAAACAGGAGATGTGGGGAAGAAAGAGAAACTTTATAGTTTTATTAGTGATTCAAATGTAGGAATTTCAAATTATTCAAAAATTTCATACGAAAATAATACATCCATTTATCAAAAGTATTATAATATTTTTGTCTGTAAAATTTTGGAAACAATGATAATTTCCTAGAAAAACACCACCCGAGTAAAGCTGTATCAGTGCGAGCGATGATTATGTTATATATTATAATATTTTGAATAAATCATTTTTATATGAATGTTTGAAGATTTGGAACGAATCATCCTAGTTCCCATTATTGCTGATGGGGAAATTTGCTTTAATATACGAGTGTTTTGGATTACAAACACTTTTCTGTAATAAATTTTCCTCTTAAACCGAGGGCCCACTGTATATGAAAAAAGTTTTAATGATGATCTGACGACCGAGATAAGATATTACAAAATGAATTTGCAAACACAGCGCGAACAAAGAACTCGGTCCATGACCCATCAACCCATCAACCCCATGATAGTACCTACTTTGACAGAGTAACTGACCTGAAAAAACTGTGAGAGAAGGATCGTCGGAATCAAAGAGGCCAAAGCTCCGCATGAACCGTACGGCCATCGGATGTTAGTATATGAGATATAATTCAAATTACATTTAGTATTCGAGCGTTTTAAAAAGATATCTATCGCACACCCGCAACTACACTGCCGCAAATATTATGAACATGTAATTAATTTGAAGTAATCGAAATTATATTGCAGTTTTTATTTATTTGTATTATTATTGTGACATCTGTTTCGGCATTAATCATCAATCTGTGGGTAGGCCACACGGAAACTACTTATTATTATGATTTTAGTTACCACTGCCCTATTTTCACGTTTGTATTATTTAGTTGATAATTTCGCTTAAAACCGATTTACATATTCCGTGAGGTGCTTAACATTTAATTTTCTTTTCCTATTTAATGATTAATAAAGGGAAGTTTATATTTGTTGTTTTATATTGTAAATACTAAAGTCAATTGCCAGTAGTTATCTTCCCGTATATACATATTATATGACAAACTTAGATAATGGCCCTGGGAGAATTGCATCGTCACTAAGTATATGGATATAAAATACACATGAATCAAGATTCTCATATTGTCGCTGGAAATACAAAAGACCTTAAGCGCCACTTTGGTCGAAAATGAGTTAAATATGCAATTTTTGACTAGACCCTCGTTGATTCTGAAAAATGCTGTGGCCCTACAGTCATCTAAAATATATTTACCATTTGTAGTGAAGTAAGTCACACAAGTTTGGGATTTTTTTAGTTTTTTTTTCGCTACAGGTAACTCAGTGAGAGCAATAAATTACCCAGTTAACTTTTTTTCAAAATCCAACCAGGTACTGAAGACTAATGAAATTTATTTTATAACAAAAAAGTGCTTGGTGTAAACTTCCCAAAACAGCGCTTCAGCCCTTTAGCCTTTCCGGCGAAACTGAGAAAACGGCGTTTGAAAATATGACGATAAAAAAACATTAATATGTGTAACCGGCATTTTTTATGTGAATATCATTGTTTTTTCCTTGTGAGCATTAATATAAATAGGTCATTTATAATCTATAAATGTTTTTATTTTCTTTAAATGTATTTCTTATGTTATCCTACATTTCATAATGTTTTCAAAGGTCAATTTAAAACAAATATTTGCATTGCGCGTTAGTAAAATAAAGAATTACCAAAAATCAATTGCATTTGGAGCTTGGATGTTTTCAGCAGATATAAAGCTCGTATTCTATAGGAAAACATGTAAAACTCGATTTGTCCACTTCTGCAAAACAACGTGAATTTTATGTGAAGCAAAATAGTTTATTAGGTGGGGGTACAAATATCGACGAAATATTTTGTGGGAAAGATCGTCGTATTTGCCGGTATTCAGCTGCCGGCGTCACAATTGGTAGCTTATCATAATCGTAATTGCATTTTCTAGTCACGAGTGAATGCGTCAGGATGCAAGACAACGAAATAAACAACGTAGGTACACAATAGGTATGGTAATACGCGCCCCTATAGCACTCGCATGTCACCCCATTATTCACTCGTAGGTTCAATCAGGTTTAACTAGTATGTTTGATGAACAGTACGAGAGGACCGACGGCGACGTCATACGGCACCATAGTCGAGTAAGTACGTAAATATATGCAGTGCGCAGACTTAATTTCACTACACAATTACTCTATTTACATTAAATATCGGTACCTTAATTCTAATAGCACGTAACTCTTTTTTTGTGAAATTGAGATTATAATTGATTCGTGTAGTGCTCGTGGAAATACATCAATCTTCAGGTTATGTATTTAACGAAAGCAAGTGAGTGAGAAGTTTTATGAAGTTACCGATCTCATAGGTTCATAATAAATATTAAAACTAATCACTTCTTTCATTCTCTTATAAAGTTGAAAAATTTGACTTACGTCATTAAGACGAGTGGGAACTTTCCAAAATCGGAACTGTCGATGAAAATTATCAAATTAAAAAATAATCTTTTCAAATCCAGACAATCGATTAAATAAGTACCTATAACATAATTTTATAAATAAATACAAATTGAGTGACATTTAACTGTAGGATCTTTAGTATTTGATCGCTGTGTCAGATAACAATGCAAGTCAAGTTATATCCCGTAATTGTGTATGAGAACTAATATTGTATTGGTCGGTTTGTTTTAAATTCCCATTGATTAGCATCGTTTGGGTTTGTTTTTTTTTACCTTTTAAAGGTCCCCGATAAATGCTGACCGTCGGTCCGTTTCAGTTTTTGAACAAGTTTTGATCAAAATAATACTCAAGTTTTTGGTATACTTAGGATCGACGTTAACAGGGACTACTGAATTGTGACGAAAGTTTGCAACACCCCAACCTAAGTTTCTCGTGTTGATGTGATGTGATACATAATAGCTTAAGGTCTATTTTACTAACAAAACAAATATTTAGATTCATGAATAAATTGTATACACACAATATGTTATTATTGTTTTTAAATCTACTCTTCATGGGTAGTGTTCTACTTACAGTTTTACTTACTGTCTCTTGTGAACAACAAAATATTTACAACAAAGTTGTTTTTCATTATCCAATTACCTTTTTAACAAAAACGCAAGTATTTAAGATGTCTTAATTTTGATGAAAAATAGTACCTTTTTATAAATTTGAAAGTTATAATTTTACCTGATTTAGAAGAGGGAGAGATGTCGCTAGCGGCTGGCGAGTCGCCCAGGAGGCTGGCGGCAAGAAGGTAGACCGTCGGCAGGCCGAAGAGCAGGACCATTCGAACTGACAGAATCATCTTTTGATGACTCTTCCGAAACTCATGTCTAGTTCTCAAAACTTGTGCCATTTTTAAAACTTACTTCAACGACGCAAAAGAAATCCAACCCTCAATCAAAATCGCCAATCAATGTAATGAATATTAATGATCGACTTATGAAATGAATGATTGCACTGATCAATTATTAAAATCACTAATTTATCCCAACTAGAGCCAAGCACTACCGGCAGGTGCAAGTTACTCAGACCTAGTTGTGTGGATGACTGTATTTTATTGGAGATATACAAAATCACCTCTGGTCTAGTAAATACTCAAAGATAAATAAACAGTCAATTGGATGTACTTGCAGAGATAATAATTATTGTATAAAACCGATATCACTTGCCATTCAATTGGAAGCGGCGCGTCATGTAATCTCTACCCATAAGATTGTATAAAAGATACCTTGATTAATTTAAAAAATGTTTTTAGATCGTTGAACTGCTTTTTATTATTTTTTTAAATATTCATAGTAACCACATTCAAGTATATTGGCCGTACGATCTAGGAAGCACGATTGGACCTCGAATTATATTTTGAAATCTCCAACGCTTTTATTTTTATTTCAATTAAATTTTAATTGTATAATATTGTTTACCGATAAATCAATGCGGAAGAGTTAAAGTAAAAATGAATTATAAAACCGGATAAATATTTTGATTTTTAAGTGAAATTTGAGGGAAGATCACAGTTCATCGGAGCAATTGGTGCGGGGTCACCCTAGACATTAACGAATGTCTAAAATAATAAATGTATTATTTTTATAGCACCGTTTTCGTGGTAATATCGGCTCAAGGGCGCTTTACAACTTAAGTTATCTAACCTATAACTTATCACTTAGAATTATAATTAATAATTTACAACTAATATTTATTACTAATCGCTTACAACTACGATTTGTAGGTAGTGACTTACAACTAGGACTTATAGCTAGTGACTTACAACTAATGATACACATATTTATGACCAAATGGGTCAATATTGCTGTATGACTCACAACTATGGCTTCAAGTTAGAGACTCATCACTAATATATTATTTACATTTAAAGATACAGATATCATAAGTGTTGCCCGTGCTGTAAGTGATAACTTAATTAAACTTAATAACAATGGGACGAGTTCATATGTAGTACTTTGTATACACTTTCACCTTTGATCTACAAGACGCTTTAAACGAATATCGTTGCCGGAAAGGCAAAAGGGCCGAACCATTGTAGGAAGTTTTCGCCAGAGCACTTAAAAGTTTATTTTGTTTTACAATATAATTCATAAGTCTTCAGTACCTGGTTGGATTTAAAAAAGGTAACTCAAGTCATTCAATGCTCTCACTGAGTTACCTGAAGCGACAAAAAGCTTAAAAAAAACGTCCGAAACTTGTGTCCCTTCAGTTAAGCCTCCCAAATGGTAAATATATTTTAGATGGCTCCAGACAAGAGAATTCGATGCAAAAAAACTAACCAAAACTGCATATTTAACTCATTTTTGACCAAAATGTCACTTAAGCCCTTTTGCCTTTCCAGCGACGGTACAGTTTTTCACTGTTCCTCATTACCCTCTTATAATCTTTTTTTTCCACTGCTAAGCAAACATTTATAGACGATAATAAATGAAATAGTAGTCACATTGTTCATCTCACCATGAGCTGCTTTTAAATTGCTGATTGCGCCTACTGTTAATATTTTGGGACCGAAAACATAGGCAATGCACCGACCTTAGGAAGAAGTGATCCATTTACAGGTTTTAAAATTAACTGATTAATGGACTTCGTGAGTTTTTTGGTATCCAACTTTGTACGTAGGTCTCCTTCAAATAAAATCCGCCTCTCTCCAAAACAAGAAAGCCATTGAATGATATTGTAATTCCAAGCGTTATTTGTTGTTGTGGTAATGTTGGCAACATTTGGTTTACTTCTAATCCACTCACTCGTCTTTCTATATTGCAAAGAAAAATTTAGCAAACCACTTTGTGTCATGGCCATTTTTGTCACAACGTTCTGGGTGAGAGTCCATATTTGCGCTACATATGCAAGCAGGTAAGTAGGTAGAATAAAATATTTATTATATACGTTATATTAAAAGATTTGCGTACTCAAGCACTCGAGTCTAGATGAACATTGAGGATATGTTTGCTCCTTGGAGCAGAATTTTTATTCTGAAAATAAAATTAATGCGTAAACGAAGTCAAAATGTTGACACCATCAAAATCACAACTTATTGAATTACCAATGGACAAAATGTGGTATTGGCACGGTGGACCAAATGGGCTCAATTCTGTATTGCGGTCAAAATACCAAAAGATGTCCAAGGTGCGTATTTTTTATATATTTTAAATAGGGGGTTCTTAGATAGGATGATTCAAATTCTCAATCTACCAAATTTCCTTCCACAATTTGAAATATAAATAATACACCAACAGATGCAAGGGTCTTTGGCTTACGAATTGAAAAAATGAATTTACCCATTTTGGAAACGAAAAAATAGCGAAACCTCATGCACGAAATGGTAAAAACAGCACAAAGTTAAGGACCAGAACTCAAAATGGTGCTAAACGTCACTTTGCAGCATTCTGATACAAGCGATTCTGCACTTGATTTATTTGTAAATTCTACATGGGCAGTTAAGAAAAAGTCTCAGGTTTCCAGTGAGTAAAAATTTTAAGCTGTAATTTTTTAAATTCTATGAAAAACATACTAAAATGTCAGAAAAGGTGCAGTTTGAAAACCAGCGCAGACATTTTCGAACGTTTTACCTAAAATTCCAGTATTCATTTCATGAATAATTTTAATGTTTTAAAATTGTATTCACTAGAAACCTTAGACATTTACTTACTAACCGGATAGAATTAACGGATAAATCATTTGTAGTATTATTTGTATTATAAAGCCAAAAAGTGTGTATTTTTGGGTGCTGACCCTTAAGTTGCGCCACAAATGCATTTCGCAATATAATAATTTTCTTTATGAGTATGTACCTACATACGTACGAGTTTGAACTTTCAAATTTGGAATTGATGTTAATTGATTTTAAGAAGAATCTTTTCATATTCCCACCTACCTAATAAAGAACCTACCTATAATGTATTTTAGCAGACATTATTCTACAGTTGAAATTGAACTAGCATTTTTTCTTGATCAGTTAATTTACATTCCGTGATTTTTTTATTTGTTACGTAAAAAATAGTAACATAATAACTAGTAAATAAATAATTTTCAAACAGTACGAGTTAAAAAATGATTTTTTATTTGTCCTTCGACTTTATACTGGATTAATATAACATATCTTGAACGAATACTAATTTCTTTCGATAATTAATAATTAGTATATTTATAAATGACTAGTTTTCAATAGACACGTACAATGTTTATGTACATACGTTCATTAAATACCATATTAGAATATAAACATTTCTTTTTTGAAATAACTAGTTCATTACAGATATATATTGATTAGTTGTTTAGTGTGTCGTCGAATCAACGAAGGTTCGTAAGAATATAATAATAAATAAGGTGAGAGTTCCAGGGTAAATTCATGTAGATTTTAGAGTTTTTTTTAAAGTGGAATTTAAGATTGGTTCGTTAGTTCCTCTTCTGGCCGCCTGCAGAAACAAATTTGTTAAGCTGTAGTTTAATGTTGTAAATTTTCCATTTATGTTTTTCTCAATTATTTTGGTAACTAGACATGTCTAGTTTCTCTTTAACAAGCTAAATATTACTAAACTGTGGTATTGGGATTGTGATAACTGGGACTGACAATTTGCTTTATTTATAATCTTACATTGTTCATTATATAACTTATGATTGTGAGTCTTAATTTAAAATTTGTGAAAATTCAGTGTAAAAAACGACACAATTTTAATATTTTGCCACATATTGCAAATAAAGGGAGAAAAGTCAAAACTAATACGTAAAAAAAAAGTCAACCCGTAATGTGTTAAAATACTTTAACCTTTCCACCCTCTTAATCAAATTATAATATACGGGATAGGCCATCGTAAAATGGTAGCACTTTTTCAAACAAATAGTAATATATCAAAAACAACACTCTTTCGTAGTAAATGTGACATATTAATTAGATTTGCCCAGACGGTATATTTGCATCGGTTTATCTACAATTCTGTTAGTTTGAGAACTCATTTTTTTCCTTCGTCAAAAATCGTGGTAAAGGTGAAGCGGTGTCGGTATAATTATGTTTAATTAATTATTATTTTTATTTAATTATTATTATTAATTAATTAGTTAATTTCATGAGTGTGAAAGAAATCAAATGACATACACACACTTCTGATTTTCATAATTTACATGAAATATATAGGTATTAAAAAATCAACTAAAGCTGTATTTTTGCTGGACAACTCCAACAAGAAGAAAAGGGATTTGTCGGGTGAAGGTTTTTTTTCTTTATAGGTTTTATTTTCTTACAAATGTTGTATCTTCAATAACATTCCATTTAAAAAAATAACCGACCATGCTGGTTAATATAATAAATTTAAATCTCACAATTATTATTATAATAACATCGCTTCTTAGGCGGAATCGCATGGAGATTAGGGTGAGAAAGAGGAGATTATTCACATGATGAAATTAAACAAACATTAAAAATGTCTTCGTTACAAAAGCGTAGGAAAGGCTTTGATTTAATATGCATTTTCAAAATTATTCAATGTATTATTAACTCACCTTCTTTGTTGCAACTCTTCCAGCTCAACATCCCTTGCCGTAGACTTAGAAACAATAAATTGCTGTTTCTCAATCATCATTCTACTAACTAAGGGTATCACCGGTACACCGATTGTGAATTCACAATCCGTACTGCAGTTCTCACATTGTAATAATCACAGCTCTTATCTACCATTCTAATGGAAGAGCAAACATAATGTTTGCATTTCTTATTACTTGACCCAGGATGGCAGATACATTGTATTTTAAGTCCTTAATCTTCGTAAACACAATCACAATGTTCAATAGAACGGTAATAAAGTTTTATAAAAATGTTATGTTGAATCTGTCGCATCCATCACAGAATAATTGTGTTAACCAATCTCTTTACATATTGATTTTCTTTCTTTACAAGATGATTTAATAGTTTTAATAGTAAAGTCCCAAGGACAAACATTATTTAAATATAAAAAAGATAGAGTTCAGTATTTATTTTGATGTTAACTCATCTTTCCTTTTCGTGTTACAATATTAAACCTGGAATTGGCAAGGTGGAGTATAACACAAAAAAAGGATTATAAAACCTATCAGACACGCGACCTAACATAGTATAGACTTAACATAGTTTTTTTTTTAAATTAAAAAATGTACATACCTACCATAACGATATCCTATAGTTTTGGTTACTAGTGACACGATTAGCGGTTTTTATAAAATGTGCGATTTCATTTTTTTTTACCAAAGTTAAGGAAAATAATTTTAAAAACTTGAACAAAAAAAAATATATTTATCCCATAATATATATGAACATATTTTCAAAATATGTATTTATTTATTTTTATTTGGTTTGATCATTTCACCACTACTGCGTTAAAACACTGAACAACAAATAATTATAATGCTTTTCGTATGTTACAATGTAATTTTCAAAGTTTGTTTTTGCAGTTGTCTGTGCCACTACAGTGTTGCGAAATATTATTAGATCACCATGAAGCATCCATTCGAGTTTATGATCAATAAAATTTTCCATTGAAAACAATATCTACTGAAATAAAATGTTATTTCTATAAATATCTTTTTTAATGTATCCAATGAAAACGAACAGAAACATCCTTAGGGTAAACTCGTATTATTTAAAAGTGAATTATGATAAAAAAAAATTAAATATCGTACGTATTACTGAACTGGGTACATAGTTACTCGTAGGTATATACTCATTTATAAGATAAGAATAAAGGCAAAAAGAATGTGAAATGAAATTCGGAAAGGTCTTCACTGAATGTTTCTTGTGTTTATAAAAACAAGCACCTAGAATTTTTTCAGTTCGAAGGTAAGAGTATTTTTTTCTGCAATTATTAGTGCAGATGCATTCCACGTTCGATAGACGCCTCACAATGTTATTTTTGATACGTTTTATAAGTTCTTTAATTAATTTACGAATATAATAATCTGAAGAATACCAAGTAATGCGTCACGAACATGCTTAAGATGTGGCGCATTTAACCCTACGCTAATCTATCGGAAAAAGATAAAGTGAAGTAAAATGAATCTGCAATTTTAAAACTAAGAGAAATTAACAACCTAGTGAAACTCCTCATGATTATTTATTATGAATATTCGAGTATGCCATCGAACAACGATAATAATGATAAATTAGATACATGAACAGAAAATTGAAGAAAGTATTATTTGACTATAACGCCAGCAAATAAAGCAACGGTATTATTGAATTATATTGAAGTAGAATTGTCTAAAACCCCCCAAGTTCATGTCTCAGTGAAATCGGTGTAACTTCTTTTTTTATTACACGCGTGGTTTATGAAAAAGGAGAGGTTAACGAATCTATCAGTAACATGGCTAGTATTACTCAAACCAATAACGGAGGATTAGGCAATGCAAATGGGAGCAAATAACTAGCTCTATCTGAAACACAAAGCATTTCACAATAACAGTCTGGTCATTCGAAAGATGGACAAAAAAGCCTTTGAGAAAAAAATGGAAGGACAAAATCTAACTTCCGAAGACAAGTTTTCAGACCATCGAAAAACATGAATTGTAATAGTTTTATAAATTGTAATAGTATCAAACACGGACAAATATATATCTCAAACTTCTCCAAAACTACAAATCTAGGAGCCAAATGATGGGGTTAGAACATACGTTACTTGATAGTTTTCCAACCACTATGGTCACGTTTTAAAGGACACTATATAAATGGAAACCAAAGAGGACGAAACCGGATACGAAATAAAGTTCAAGATAAAATACGAATATAATAGTTAAAATGGAAAACAAGAAAAAGAAAACATTATTTCATATAAATTTTCTGGCATTACAAAATATTTTTAATTTAAAAAATTGACATTGTAATAATTTCATTCAGTGTTTCTCAAAGCAGGCAGGTGCTTTAAATTGTTTTTTTTTTTGTAATTATATTTAAAAATTTCAACACAAACACATCGTTGCGAAATAATATCTGTCTTAGTATTTTATTTTTTCTTTTACAACAATTTTCATATTTATAGATTTAAAAATGAACGCCTAAAGCATAGATTCATAAATGAACGACTATTGATGACTAACGAATCATGATGATTACGGTGACTGACGTTTCAAGGTAATACATACAAATTATTTAAATAAAAATGTTTTTAAGTTTTAAGCCACTTTATTTATTCACATATAACATTCGACCGGTTTCGGTTAAACTTAACCTTCTTCAGGAAAGTATATATATATAAACTAAAGTTTTATATATATAATTTAAGTTTATATATATACTTTCCTGAAGAAGGTTAAGTTTAACCGAAACCGGTCGAATGTTATATGTGAATAAATAAAGTGGCTTAAAACTAAAACATTTTTTATTTAAATTATAATGTCAAGCTACAAAGTGATTGCTTCCTTCGATAAATAAATAAAAATGTTCGTGACAGCTTCGTCACCTTTACAATAGCAATGCTAACATTGAACACGTATATAGATCAACATGTATCGAAACCCAAAATATCGAGGAGAACTGAATAAAAAACTTGCTTGTTACAAGGCTGTTCACCTTGAACTTTCAAAACATTTTGGTTTAAAAACATATAAATAAGAATATTCACAGTTTTCAAGAAGTAGTTTGTTGTTAAAAATGATACTTAATGAATCGGTTGGGATGGCGGAATCGGCAGAGGCGCCATAATCGATTAACGATGAGGTTCTGGGTTCGAGTGTCAATCACAACCTAATATTTATCTACTATATTATTGTATGTTTCTATTCTCATATTCATTGAATATTGTTAATTGTTTATATTCTTCAATCTTGGATTTCGTTTCAATATTTTGATGAAGCGTTAAAGGGTAATTTTAATTTCCTAAATATTTTCACTCATATGCGGAATTTCCGAGAGAAACAAACGGTTTGGATTTGTTATGCAATGATGATGAATAATTCTAAAGGGAACTGCCAATAAAATAAATGTATTGATTTGAAGATAATGTAAAAAAAAAACACAAAAAATATTTCTATCTCTCTGTAAGGATTGATATTGCTCACAATCTCGCAGTAAGAGGACCTACTGACTTACACTATGCAATTGTCATAGTTAATTTTTTAAATAAAATAGATTTTTTTTAGATTGTAAAAATAATTCATTTCCTGGATATTTTTATTGTTTTTCCTGTTGGTGAAATATGCATAATAATAATAATATTATTAAATATAAAAATATTTTCGGTCGGTAGCTGAGTGAACAAACGCGTCGGATTCCCACCCGGGCGTCGTGCGTTCAATTCCTCTGCTGCCTAAGTCCTCCATCATTGCACAAGCAACATCTTCCGCTTCTTAAGATGGCAGTCGGAGTTTTTCAAATATTTTTTCGTAATCCGGGAATGTATGTCTTTCTTAAAAACAAAAAAAAATGTCAACTGAAATTGATTAATAAACAAAATATGATTTACATTATTATTATTATACTTATTATTGTGACGATATGAAAATTGTGCCAATGTGGTTTAAATTGAGTTTTTTTTACGTAGAACATGCAGACAACATGCCCTGTGACAAATTTAAGAAACTGTATAATTTAGAAAAAATTTTTTTAAAAATATATACATATACGTATGCTTACGTAATATACCATATGTTTTTGTCATGGTGATATGGAATATATATAAGGATATAGGATAAAATACTAATATAGGATATAGGAGCAAGTTAATAATTATATATGTATATTTATAATTATAAAATGTCATTCTAATTTCCTGCAAAATTATCTTGAACAAATGATTTTGCGGCCATAGAGGATAAGGCGCTCGTTTTAAGTATTGTGGGTTTTCATTTAATTTTGAGTTATTTATTTATCTACTTCGCGATTTTTATCATCCCTAACTCTCAAAAACATCAATGACTGAAATACGTTTTAAACACGAACTCCTGATTTTCACATGCAATATTTGATACTCGTGTGATTGGACAGTGCAATTGACGGTGGAGGAATACTGTATGAATGAAAAGGGTAAAGGTCGGTAGCTCCTTACTACATCATTATTAATCGCCTCTGCTCCGCGGCCGACAGCTTGCGGGTTAAATCACAAGCCAGCTAGGTACGCAGCGTGATTCGAATTAGCGTATGTCCTAATAAAAAATCCGTTCCCAGTTGTCCCTAACGATAATGCCGGCGGTGGGCGGCGCGGGGCGAGCGGCGCGGGGCGGGGGCGAGGATGATCCTCTGGCTCCATACTTCCATACACTCTCAATAACAATTGACATATAGTCATTCTCGTTTCGCCGTGCTCGCTAGTATGTCTGCTTAGAGTTGCGCGCTGCGTCATTATCGGCACAGTGAATCAGTGCACCTCAGCACACCATAACTCCAGGATGGATATCATGCCGAACCTTACGGAAGGTATGCTCTGTGACGCTTCTACCCTTATTTGTTGTCCGCCCTTCGCCCTAGCGCTCAAACGCGTCTCAGTGAAATGTGGTTCGGCTCATCTCCACCTCCACACCGCCGTCGGCCCAGTGTTCGTTTAATCGAATGTTCCCTTCTTTGTGGTTCCGAGGTTAATTAAGGGCGCAGGCGGTTTGTATGTTTGTTTGTTTCACGTGTCTTATTAAGTGCGAGAGCGGCCCCCGAGCGGTGACCGGAGCCTCAGGCTCCAGGGAGCCAGCCGAGGGGATATTTCAGCAAGCACCCAGATATGTGGCAATACTGTTTCCTCCTGTAGAAGTGCGCTACCGCTAGCGGTCCTCGGTAAGTGGGGCTCATACGTGCCTCCTTTATCTTGTTCAATCAGCGCAAATGGTCTTGTACCGGCTGGTCCAGATGATTTTCATGAGCGGATGTCTAATATAGATCAAGATCATTAGCATCACGATTCCTTTGCTTTGTGATTTATTGCCTTTTGCAGCTCTGTGCCCAGCAAGTCCACGCCGGGTTTAACCATCATTACCACAAGCTATAAACGGAATATAAAAGAAAAGCGATTACTTATAAGGAAAATTGTATTAGCGTCTTAGAATTCATAATTTTATTTAATCTCTTTGTCAGATCGCAAGAAAATATCTCATTCATTATTAATGTCTAAAATTGCTTGTCAATAATTTAATCTATATTTTACGAATTTCTCGAGAAAGGTGCGAAAAACGAGCTAGTTATATAATGATAAAAATTAAGTATTTATAACCCATCTTGGTTTTGATATATTGTATTGATCAGTGATAAACGCGTGTAAGAATTATCCAATACTTCCGCTCTTTGCATAACGTTTGAAATAGTAGAGGGCCTATTTACTTATCTAAATAAACTTGCTAATGAATTTAACATCTAAATATACTACGATCTCTAGTACAAATAAAATTAATAACAAAATACGTTCACCTTTCAGCCACCTTGAGAGCACAAAAGATCAGTTAAATGTGTTGATTTTGTATGCGCTCATACATGCTGGTAGATTTTCTTACAGAAATAACATAACAAATGCAAAAAATAGACAATCCATGTGTTAACGCTCAGAGCGTATACGTTACAAATAAATGCCTGTCGAGGTACTCTGCGTTTCTCAACTACCTCACCGTTTTAAAAAAATGGTAGAATTGATCAACCAAACAGCTTTAATATATTAAAGCCGTTTTGGTGATGCGATTTGAAAGGAATTCTTCCTTGGTGAAAAACTCATGTAAGTTTATTTTTTTATGACTTTGACGTGTAAACAGGATTTGGAGGGGAGCAAATCATTGTGTGACCTTCCTCAAAGATAAGAGACCACAGCCGGGTAATATTTTTTTGGAAATTCCGAACCCGACGTTATTTGTGTAACGGTGTTCAGGCACACGCTCCTGTCACAAATTAAATTGCATGCAAAATATTTCCCCGTATTAGAAAACGGATCGTGGCTGTAAAGTGTTGTAGGAACATACGGCGATTTGGCTGCTTTTCTTTTAAAGGTCGTGCGTATCCGTTGAGATCGTCCAGTGTCTCCATTGGCCACTGACTTACGTTATCAATTCGCAACCAATGGGATTGCCGCCGCTTAACTGCTAATAAGCGAGGAGATCTGTGCCCTTAGCCCGCCTTGGGTGCGATGGCCCCCGTCAGCCGCGCCACGTCGGTGCTTGGCATCGCCAAAGATCAACCGCTTGCAGGGGTAGATATTTGGACCACACTCCTACATCCCAATTTAAATCCTAATAATGCTCTCGAGACAATCCTTTACATTCATAAAAAAATATTTTTGATTGTGTATTAAAAAAAATTGTTTTTTATTATGTTTTATAACCTTAGATCAAAATCAAAATATTTCTAAAAACATCAGAAGTTAATTACTTCAAACATTTAATTGATGAAAACCGTTTATAAATATGCCTTAAAACTATTAAGGCATATTTTGATTTTACATATTCAGGTATTTTTTTATACTTCCTAATCAAACCAGTAAAACTGCTACAGTAGTTTTCAACAGGTACCTACCCACGTCAATACTTGGCGCTGATAAGGTTACAAAAAACACATAAATCGATATTTCATAAGATAGACGAATTGATATAAAAGTACAGTCATTCATGTATAGAAACTATCAATATTACTTGCGTTTTAAACTATATTTTTGTTTCATATTAACATGATTTCATGTATTATATATTAGCTTAGTTTTATGAAATATTGTGATGTTTTTTTTTAAAATCATTTAAAGCCTTAAAAAATATTTCAAATGCATGAGTAGAATAAATGATTGAATTGCTCAGTCATAACTCTTGAAGCAATACTTACAATTCTTACTTTTGTTTTATGTTTATTTAGTTATTTTTTGTATTATTGTTGCTTGTGAAATGTATTGCATTGTACTATCCCTTCATGTCTTCTGGAATAAAATTATTATTAATAGATTTAAAAAATTCAAATGTATTCAAGCAAAATTCAAAACATGTAAATTTTATACATGTAATGAAAACAAGCACATTTTAAGATCTAAGGTTTTGTATCTATTCTAAGCTTAAAAAAAACATGAATTGGTACCTTTTATAAAAATTCAATTGAATTAAATTTACTATTATTATTATGGAGTTAAGAATTTTGGCTTAATTTTATCATACTATTTTGGTCAAATTGAAAATGAAAAAAAAAAAACGTACTAGTTCATTTTATTTATAGTTTTTGTGTTCAGTTTGTAGAACTCCATTTTTTTTTTTTTATGTAATTCAATTGAATTAAATTTAATATTATTATTATTGAGTTCTGCTATTTTAAGTTTTTTTTTTTTTTAGTGACAGCTGTTTTGGCGTTTAAGGCCATTATCCAGTTTGATAATGGCCTTAAACGCCGAAACAGCTGTCACTAAAAACATAAAATAGCAGAACTCAATAATAATAATATTAAATTTAATTCAATTGAATTACATAAAAAAAAAAAATGGAGTTCTACAAACTGAACACAAAAACTATAAATAAAATGAACTAGTACGTTTTTTTTCATTTTCAATTTGACCAAAATAGTATGATAAAATTAAGCCAAAATTCTTAACCATCATAATTGTTCAATCGCACAATCTTTATTTGGTGGTCATAATGACCTAAAATGTATGTGAGTGCCGAGATATTTCTCAAATTCTCCGCCCTTCCTAAATACAAATATGACTATCCCTTGTAGGTAAAACAAGTATATATACCCATTTTACTGAGACCCATTAGGGTTGAAACGAATTAGTTTTTTTATGATAAAATCGGTCTAGTTATAATAGGTATAATTAATTACAAAAATGTCGGTACGGTGTTACAAAGATAAGGTAAAGGTTGTGTTACATCAGGCACAATAGTGTCTCCATTTTCCCATCGTAACCACAATTCACTTCTGAACATTACCCAAGCAACGCTACAAGTGGTGGGCAACCACTTTCCTGACAGACCTGGAACATTTTTAGACGATTTCCCAATCGTGTCACAATTTCACGAATATTGTACTGAGAATGGTTGTCTGTCCAGGATTTCATCGGCTTAAACGAATCAAGTCATTCACAGCTTCAATTCTATTGGACAGAAATATCAAACCTTGACTCGTTTTAATACATATTTAATAATCCTTTTATACTTTCGAATAAAATAAGACTTTGACTTGGGCATGCCCATATTTTCCTCATTCCACATTGTACTTACTCTCTGTGGTATCTGATTGACATTGATTTCTAGGGCCTACGTACTTCTTTTACACCAATTTCTTGATTACAAAAAAATAACATTTACATCTCTGAACAAAATATATAGCTTTAGAAATTAAAGTGCTTATCAAATGATTCAAATAATATGACAAAACACGCATTTTTTACCAGCTTTTAATATCGTCGGTTTTATCAATACATTGTAAATTGTTAAGTTGAATTCTCCTGTTAACTCTTTTTACGTGAAAATATTGTGTTATTTAGTTTTTTTTATTACAATACTAGTTGTTACCCATAAAAATCACGGCATGTGACCTGACTTTACAAGACGAAAACGGAGAAATTTTGGTATGCAAAAGGAATCCATATGGACGCACATTATAAATATGTAATAAAAGATAATCGTCTCGTCAGATACATTATATGTAGATACTCTATCGCTTGTCTGGATTTGAAAATAATCTTTTTATGGTTTGATTATTTTATTTTTTAACACATATCAGTTCCAATGTTGAATGTCATACTGGTACGTACGTACGCACAAGGAGATTATTTTGTTTATAATAATAATTTATTGTCCGTGTTCAAATAAATTCAGCGTTTATACAAAAAAAGGATGCAAGGATTTGGTATACGGGCATGCATTCATATGGGCACAGAGCCAGCAAAGCCAGAGTCATTCAGAGCAAACGCGCCATTGGATAATTCATTTATTTACTTTGTCATGCGTCATGAGACCCTTTGTTGCGTCCATAATAATAACAGAGCCAATAATCAGACGCTGAATTCACAATAAATAATAATAATTTGTGAACCTAAATAATAAAATTAAGTCTCATAAATGGAAAATAGGACTTACAAACACTATCGATACATGCTCGATCAACATAAGAACGGTCTCAGACCTAAGCCTGGATTTTCTAACTAATCTGTAATTAATGCGGAATATTTTTGTTTGATACTTCTATGATCTTTAAACTTTTAACAGAGTAAAATAAAATAAAAGTTTTAATCTAATATTTGGGTAGCTTGGAACCCGAGAATGTATTGCTACACAACTTCCTCTCGTTTTATTTTCTTCCTAATATTTTTATTCACAATTCTCGTGAATTGCGCTCAACCATAGATCATTTGATGCGGCAGAATATTTATATGTTACCATGTATTAGATTTTCGAATCAAATTAAGTCTGCTCTTGATATTTTTGACCAGACTTTTGCTATCGTATTCGAATTTATTTGGTTAAAATAAGCTATTTACATAATGAGATTACTCTGAAGGAACGATATGATTTAATAATTATTTTTCCTCTGCAATGTTTATATCTGAAAACAACGGTATCGGTTAAAAATTGATAATCAAAATATTTTCGCCAATATCAGATTTGTAAAGCGACATTCTTTTAAGCAATAATAATTTCTCTTGGTAATAATATTTGTACATGAGAATTTATTATGATTGATCGGTGAATTATTTTATCTTAACGACAATTTAAAAAGCGATAACCTTTCTGATTGACAGCCGCGTGCTGGGAGGAGCGCAAATGCCCCAGAAGTTCTTCAATCTTTTGAAAACGCATGTTCCGATGTTTGCCCGATCCAGTGTTAATGTATGATTGCCCAGTATAGAGCACTTTGCTGAATTCTCCGGACACGAAATCAAGTACAGTTAAATTCGTTTTGCGTGTAGCGTAATAAAAAACAAAACATATATGGTGTAGTTGGTACAAATATAAGTACGAGAAAGAAAATTAATTTTGACACATCACTACAGTCACCGTAGAAGGTAGATACAATATCACTTACTGATTTTTAAAAATTCATCAAAGCTAGGTATTTAAAAAAATCGTTGACCGAACGTAACTTACCTAATAAAAAAAAAAGTTTCCTTTCAGAATTGGGCGTTCACCTAGAACTTTTGCGTATTTCATAACAATTTTTTTGAAACAAAATAAATCACTTTTTATTTTTAATAACTCACTATGGTTTTAAAGCTATTTTATATGACCGAGGTGTGTGTTCATGTCTTGGAAATGTTAACGAAACTGGAAGAATGAACATACCTTAGCAGATTCTGTCTTACTAATCGACGAGTTTAGCTTTCGTTTATTATATTTTAATAACACATAATTTTTTGTTGTTTATCTTCAAAAGTATGCAAGGAGTACATTACACGTTAGACAGAAAATGGTTTATTTATTCGATTTTACTTTTCAATATTTTTTATTCGAGTATCTAATGTTCGGTGTGCTTTTTTTGAAGGTATCAAGCAGGTACACAATGTAAATAATTGAAAAATTAATTAAATTTCTTTAATATGAGTGGGTTTTAGAATCAAAAAATAGTTCGGAAATGTTAAATGCTGTACTGAAAAAAATATCAAAGTAAATAAAAATATTTCTTTAAATGTGTTTTTTTCTATGACCCACTGTAATATTTAGCCAAAAATACATGACATTACAGTAAACCTCATTTCTTGAACAAAACAAGGTTATTACCGAAACAGTTCGGTTGGCCACGCTTATAGAATGCATCTACATAAATTCACGACCAACTTGAATTCACGGTATTTAACGGAGGGTGGTAAATAGAAATGACACACTTTTCCGTACAACCGTCGTACTTGAGCGCATGTAAATTGACATGGGTACTGATATCGCACCCCTAGAAGAACAACAACAATAAGTAAAAGAAATACGATTTTAGAGTTGATGATGAAGAAATCTGTAAGCCGTCTTATGTTCCTAAAAAATATGACAGGTCAAGAAGCATTGTTGCTTGTAAACTTTAAAAGCCGCAATATAGTCTATAAAAAATAATAACTGTATCAAAAATACAAAATAGACATAAGCATCTATAAAAAAGGCAAAGTTTTGGGTATTATTTTTACCTGAATATGGACAGAAGAAAAGAAAGGAAAACTAAAATACTACAGCAGATGTTTGCTTGAAGTTTTAAATATCTTAAATCCTTCACAGTTGTTTATCTCAGAACTACATATTATGAGATGATGTATTGTCTTTAGCTTAGGATGCATCGCCACACAGTCAAAAACATGGAATATTTATATAATGTACTATGGATTAAACCGGAGCCATAGATTCGAGTACCTTAACCTTTACCACCTCTAATTTCTAATCGGTATCTCAAATGATTATTCTCACCCAAACCACAATGTAATTTAACAAGGCACGTTCAACGATGTATCCACTACAGATTATTGTAATCGGTTGCTATAGAGATATGTAATTAATTAATTTGATAATATTATTGGCGTAAAAAGGATTCTTGATAAAGTTAATCACAATTTTAACCTATTTTTTTAAGCGTGCGATTTTTGTGCAAAGATATCTGAACACTCATAAATATCGTGCCGAACCCACAATGATGTACACATAGTGGATATTTTATTCGTGCTTGTATTCTGTACGTGTGAGTACTAATGACATTTTTGTTAGATATTATTTTTGTTTAGACACTAAGCGACCAAAATGATGGAGAAATTTACGTAAATACGTTGAGCAGATTATTGTAGCCAAACTGGAAAATTGTAACAATAGGTTTATTGTGAACTTTTCTGGTTATCCTAAACAACAACTTATGACTAGTGTTTTTGTAGATACCTATATATTTAAATATATACGAAATTAATAATTTATATTTTTCTGCTTTAGACTTACGCGCAAGTAGAATGTTATTTTTATTTTATTTAAAAAACTTAATGTATAATTTTGGGTATATTTACTATACTTTTTTAAAACATCGATGAAACAAATCCTGTATGCCGCTGCTACATAGGTATGTAAAATTTATTTGTATTTTGGTTTCTCTACAAATAGGTAGTGGAAAGTTTTACAAACGTACTTAGGTACAAACCATGATTGTTGAAGATCATAAAGTTATCTTTAAAATATCGTTTATCTCTGGTATTTTTCAGAAAACCAATGTCAATTACAAGACTGCTATTGTGAATAGAGTATCTTCAATCTAGATCCATATAGTGTAGTTCTATCGGCATGTCCTGTTGATATGTCTGCAGAGGTATGACGTTGATACTTGAATAAATGTGGTAAAAGAAAAATCGCCATATAATATATTACCCCCAAAACACTGACCTGAAGTAATATTCATATCTTCAAAACCTTCAATGTGAAAAGTTCATTCAAGAGCAAAACCGTTCTGCAAAGTTCAATTTAATAAATAATTGTTACCTGCGTGGTGAAAATTATAACTTTTCAAAATAATATACTTGTTAATGATGTGTAATAGTGATATAAACCATATAATTCAATTATAATTAATCGATAAGATTGAGATTTTTCATATTATATCTCAGTGCAAAAAAATATACTTTTTATAGACATAAATCGGCACGATCAATCAAAAATTGACGTCTTCCGTTGATTTGAGATATCTACACGATTTTTAAAAGAACATTTTTCCATCAACTTTTTTTGGATGTATACGTTTCGGAGAGATTATATATATTACAAGTGGATGTCGCCCAACACAGGTCACTCAACAGTCGATCACTTTGGTAGGCGGGTATGAGAGTATTATTTATTGGATGACAACCACATCTGCCACAGGTCTCCTCAAGTTCGCTACGTTTGGTGACTTAGCAAGGGTGCCCGGGTTCATAGGGTGAGATTTGTCCAGGTCTTGGCTCGGACTGGGAGATGCCGGTTGAGGGAGACCCTTTACCACTGGCCTACCTGGGCTGCCCCATCAACGAGTGCAAAAACCATGCCGCTGCTGTTGTGCCGGTTGACTGGAGGAGACCCAACAGCAGTGTTTGGCTTGAATTGGGTGACCTCTCCAGCTGGACTCTCCGGGACCATCGCCTAGCACCGCAGTGGGTGGGATGAATTCAGTCGTATGTCACAACTGGATACACCAACCCCCCGCTTCCTACTCACTCTTTACAGCTATTCCTTTCCAAACCATCCTTTTCCAAAAAAAATAAAAAATAATAATAATCATGCAACAAAAAAATAACATCTCTAATACAGCGGCGAGCAGTAGGCGTCTCCGGTGCGGTTAAAAAATGATGGTTAATTTCGCCATAATTCGCGGCCTGCACAAAAACTTTGATTTGGTCCACCACTATATTTTGCACCAACCTCCTTTTTTTCTATCACAAAAGAAGATAACCGAGCCTCTAGACGTCTCTTATCTGGACTACTTAGGTTTCTCCTTAGTGGGCAGGTTTGGACCCAAAGCCGGTATCTGTCTTTATAGCAAGGCTGACGTTAACTGTGTGGTACTGTTGAATCTGGAAAATTTTACGTAATTTGGGTACGTCAATCTTGCCAATATCTCCAAACCTCAGCAAAACAAATATATCCGAGCTGTATAAACATTTGAGCAAAAATATTGATGATCTCTTGCTCCGCTACCCTTTGGCCGAGTTTGTTGTTCTGGGGGATTTCAATTTTCATAACAAACCGTGGTTGAAGTTCTCAGGACCAACAAATCTGACAGCGGGATGTACTCCACATTTTACGAAGGCTACAAGTTAATATAGCTAGTGGGCCCTGTAGTGTGTTGAAAAAAGGGGTCATTCATCTTATTTCCAAAAAGAGTGACCGCTCCAACCCGGCCAACTACAGCCCAATAGCGATCACATCAGTTCTATCGAAGGTGATGGAACGTGTGATCAAGACGAACTGCTTTCATATCTCGAGAAGAACATTAAATTAACGACCGTCAATACGGATTTCGGCGGAACCGGGCCTGCGGTAATCTTTTCGCGTATGTGACGCATATTTGGAGGGGGTGCTTAAAATATTTCAGTGAGACCCAAACGGTTGCACTGGACATTTCTAAAGCCTTTGACCGGGTTTGGCACCGAGGACTCAACAAAGTGCCATTTTATGAACTTCTCGCATCCCTGTGTATGCAGATTGCCGATTTTTTCAGAGAGAGGTCGATTCAGACGGTTGTTGACGGTATCGTATCTTCCTTTCATTAAATTAATGCTGGCATTCCACAGGGATCGGTTCTGTCTCCAACTTTGTTTTTGTTACACATCAACGACCTTTTGTTATGTGCACCAATACATTGTTACGCGGATGATAGTACAGTCCATCATAGTTTTTTGTTGTTGTTTGACAAGCCCCAAAAGAGCACAGAACAACGGCTTTGAGGGCTTTGAAGCAGAGAATAGACGATTACCTCGAAAGTATCTCCTCTTGGGGTAAGAATAATTTCATCGAATTATATGATTCAAAGTCCCAATCATATCTAATTACGACTAAAAGGGATCATAATGACATTTTAGTCTCCTTCAACGGAAGTAATCTTACCAACAAGTCTTCACTCCTTCCTTTCCTCAAAAAGACCCTACACACAGCGTCCTCAAAGATGACTGACTATAGACAGGAGGCATTGTGGGAAATTATTTCCCACAATGCCTCCTGTGAGGATTTAAATCTAAACAATAAATAAATAAAGCAAACAGAATTATCAATGTCTTTGTCGAATACGTTATCTAAAAACCTACCTATTGCACATTTTGCAATCTATTATAGAAAGGGGTTTCCAGGTTTCGTAGTATTATAAATAGCTGTGGGAATGATTTTAACCTTTTGCAAGTATGAACAACACATCTAGAGGCCTGTATTTGATTCTTCTGTTTAAAGAAACCGAATCGTCCAAATCACAGATAATGTTCCACTAACTTGCATATTACATGTCGAATTTGTTTGTTTTCAAGCTGTAGTAATCCGTTTCTAGTATTCCGTACCATTTTCGGTCATGGCATTGTCTGTTTTCCGCGCCACTGAGCAATCGCGCCCATGCATTGCGATACACCCATAGAACTATCGATACGCCTATAGATTCTCCTGTGACAATTGCACTATTGTGTCGACGTAACAGTTGTGATGGTCCAACGTTGTGGACACTCCATTAAAAACGTTAACCCCTGACGAGAAATACAAATAAAATGGTGTACTATATTATATTCGTGAAGGTTCATATTAATGATAAATAATTCACTTGGTAAAACGTGAATAATACAGGTGATTTATTTGTCATTAGTAAAAATTACGTAATATATTTCTAGTCTACTACTTACTCTCTAGACAGAAAGTTTCGTGTCAATTTTATCGATTAATGGAATTCCACCATGGAGTGAAGGTTTCAGAAATATAAATGCTAATAAGTAATAGTTGCTAATGGTTGGTGAGACTTGCGTAATTGTGACCATTTTTAGACGAATTTTACACATTTTTTTAGAATAATCCGGGAGACGGAGAATGTTCTCATCCTCAACACATCGACCCCTTGGAATAACAAGGTTCCATCTGAAAAGGCAATGACATGCGATAATGAGCTCTATAGAAAGCTACTTTAGAGTTTATTATCGCATATCAGTGCGGTGTCAGATATAACCTTATTATTTCAAGGGGTCGACATAATAATGATCGTTTTCAAACTTTGAACAACAGTCTTAGGTAATTAAAAAAAACACTTATTGGAAGTGTCGAGAAAATGAAGGATGCTGAATGGAAAAATAATATGTGATTTTTGTCTTCTTTATTTATTTTGATAACAAATATTCCAATAGTTTTTATGGTACCTGTTTTACTGAGAGGTATGTCGAGACCGAATTAGTGTAATGAATCACTCGTGTGCGACCCATAATGAAAAGATTCAACTGCAATTAAACACAACGACAAAAAATGTATATCTCTTAAAGAGAGCAGACGATTTTTGGATGCATAATAACGTTTTGTTATAAAATAATACGTCACGAAGCATACTTCATCGCTTGGCTATATTTGTAAAATAGACTAAATAATTTGATCAAATTATGTAGATGCTGAAAGTATGGTTCACCTGGGTTTATTAACATTATTATTTATTTCACACTACGTATATGTTTTAAGTACGTAAATACGATTTGCTACTAGAAGCTGGTCATTTAGACGAAAAATGGTGAATAGAGGTTCTTGAAAACTATGGCAAAATATATAAAGGATTAATTATATATAAATCAAATACATTTTCCGCCATCGTTGATAGACTATCAACTTCTAGTTATAAAATAAGTATAGATACTTAAACACTTTTTCAAATAGTTTATTTCATCGCCCACGGCATCCAAGGAACAAAAATGTACCGCAGATAGTTTAAATTAATGCAGATGTAAAATACAGGAAAGTGAAAAAACAAACTCTAGAAATTGTTACATGTTATGTACAGCTAGATATTGACTATCTACTTCATCTGTCATTACGTTATCGTAGACATTATTATCATTATTTTTTCCAAGATTCCTCATATTTTTTACGATGATCCACGATACCTTTACGAACACATCAATCAAATAATTAACCTTTGGAAAAAAAAAAACAAAGTCCCTTTGTTTGTAAATTTAATTTAACGTCTCTAGTCTCTATTTGTATCTTGATTAATTTATATAAGTAGATTGTACCTACCTATATACTTAGCTGCATACGCATGGAGAGAAAGAGCTCAATACTTTTACCCAATCTTTACAAATTTACGATAAATCACTTTCTCCGGGTTGTTACGTTGTAAACCGTGAGAAAGAAAGAGATAAGACAAGTTCTCACACAATATAGCACCGCTTTTTTGGTACGTAATCATGTTCTCTGTCTTCCGCATCTCTGGCGACTCCGCCCACTACGTTTTGTTAAACAACATAACAGGACATAACTCAACGGTTTTTAGGTTATATCCTACATTTTTATTTTTAACAATACTGTAAAAAAGTGGTTTTACAAATAAACAAAAACATCATGTAGACATGTGCTTGAATGGATAAATAAATACCCTAGCCCTAGCCCTAGTCACGCCTGAGTCGAAAAAAATCATCAATCCTGACTACACTAGCGCTCCCTTCTGGTATATTATTGCTCTGAGGCTGCATATGAAGATTTAAGGAATCGTTCTCCTAGAAAGAAAAGTATTCTACCAGTCAAAAAATGGGATGAGACATGAGACAGCTAGCTAATTGTTTGACTTGCATCCGGAATGTATCTAATATTAATCTAACTAAAAATCAAGAATGGTTAATAATAAATAATAAATAAGAAGAGTTGCGGTTATAATGCCACGATTCCTTTAAAATTAACTGATGCTCGTTTTATTAGGATCTCATAACCGAAAGTGAACCTGTTTTTCTTTCTATCGATATTGTCCTATTTGCTAGTTTATTACGAAATTACAGTTAATCTGTAACCGTTCTTGCGCACAAGGATGTGATGCCGCGCATTCCGGATGCGAGCGCATTAGACCCGATAAATAAAGGATTTAAAATTGCAAACATCCTCCAAAGGACGCTCTCTTGATTGCTAAAGAAGATATCATGATAATTTTGTTATAAACATCTTAATTAAATGATTCGACCGTCCACAGAAAGGACTGTTCCTTTTGTGATAAGTTTGAATTTTCCTTAATACTTAATTTATCAGTTTTCGCATCAAATGATACACATAATAAAGGCAAAGGTTCTTTAAATATTTTCACACCATTTTCATTAAATTTTCCACCCATTTTTATAGAAAAGTAACGTATCAGAGAATGTTAGTGATTTCAACGCGTTGCTTAATTTCAATAACGATAATATCGTAGCACAACTGAACTGAGCACGAACAGCTTCTAAATTCTAAATAATACTGGAGGTAATTGGAAAGTCATATTGATTTGTCCTTCAACCCGCAGAGGTACTCGGTACTAGTATTTTACTATAAAAACGGTTTCATTGTATTATTCGTCCACTTGTTAACTCTCGGATTGTATCGCTCCAGATATGTTCTGTTCGTGTTTACTTTGTAACGTCCATTTCAAACACATCGCACCCCTAGTTAAAACAATAATATCTCCAAGTTGCACCTATGAAGATTTTTTAAGTGAAAATTGAAACTTCAAGCATGCCTCCGCAGTAATATAATAATGTACCACCCTTTTCTTCTCTCAATTAGTAGATAGTGAGAATTTATGTATTTTTATTTAATTTTGTTATCATGTGATAATATGTATCTTTGATACATTTTTGAACTTTTTTTACACAACGAACAATGGAGCTCTGGGGAAAAAAATAAGAATGTATTGTATTTAAAAACTTAAACGAAATGTTCTTCAAAAATCTGTAATGCATTTTTAGTTTTCATCCTTTTTTAAAGAAACACAGGTGGTTTAAGAGGTATTCTGCATTATTAATTGAAAAATTGACTTTTTGACTTGTCTTTCACTGTGATGAATGGTAGTGTTACAACTCTTTGGCGTCAACATTATTTGAATCGAGAGATCGACAAGTTTGGCTGTGTGTACCAAAAATCCATTAAGTAGGTACTAAACAAACAGTTATTTTTTTACTTGGTCGACCACTTCTGACACCAATATTTTTCGATTTAACGAAATATTTGCAGAAATATTGAATGGTTAAATTAAAATACATGGTTAAATATCTTCATCGGATCAATTATTTTACAGCAAATCTTAAGAATTCGTGTAGAGTTTAGAATCATATTCCTCATGTTCAATTGGTGAATCATGCGCAAGCATGATTCCAGTATCAATGTGAGGTTATGTTACATTGACGCTGCCAATACTGAGCGCGGCGAGCGCATTCGTTACGTATCTCCTCGTTAACCACTTAAGTCGATTTAGGACGTTCGCCCACCTGGACGGTGTATTTGATGTTTTTTGCGAGTCATTAAGATGGAGATTTAAATTTGCTCACATCGTGCGCTCGACACGAAAATCGGGCGAGTCTGAGTTTGGCGAAAGGAAGTATTTCCCTTTTTTTTCCTTTTTAAGATTTAAATACAGAAAATTTGACTTAAAATTAAACAGATTTCTCTTTTATTACCATTTTTATTTGTGACGTCCAATTATGTATGTAGGAGACTGTTTCCAAAATCATGTCACGTCGATCCTCATCCTTATATAACGAAAGGAAAAAAAATACGGTTTCCTTACTTCTATGATCATACAATGCAGATGAGTTCAGGAATTGGTAAGCTTTTGAAGTTGAAATTGGATGCTGATATTTTAGACAGGGGATGAGAAAACGGGTTATGCTGGTGTTATCTAATTAGTACATTTATATAATAGTGATATATATAGCTATATAAGCTCGATATTTATTTATTTATAAACTAACGGACTATTGTACAAATACAAAAAAAACGTAACACGAAATGGGAAAAAAGAGCAACAGAGAAAAAAACAGCACAAGCATAATATTATAATAAAGCAATGACAAATAAAGGACAAAATATCCATAAGAAAAAACATATTAAAAACAAGGTCATGTCAAAGTTTTGGTTGAGTCGTAAAGAATGAGAAAAATCATTTAGACTGGTACCAAAAATTTCAAGACCATGGCTTGAGTTAACAAGTCACATAAATCCATAGTAACATACCCATAATTAGTATAGTGATGATTGAGGAACAGCAATTCATTGTTTTTGAGTCTACGGAAAGGAATTTTGAAATGGATGAGTTGGAACAAAGATTATATAAGGATGAAGGTGTCACGAGCTAAAAATAGTTTCACTCACTAAGAAAGTCCAGATAGAAAAAACTTTGGACTAACTATCAATATAATACTGAAGAATTATTTCATTATTATAATGAAATAAATAAAGTAAGCAATACCTGAACCCCGAGGTTTATCGAACAGGCCTTTTCACTGAGCATAACTTTTTATTAAGAGGCAGTATGTCGGAACTCGTCGTGAATCGAATTTTACCCTTTATTCGATTATAGGTGTCGTTGCCCCGTCTTGTTTTTACCATACAAAGTATTCCAGATAAAGCCCGATTACAGATATAAGAGAACTAAATTATTCTTGACTGATAAGTGCTCCTGACCCACAGGTCATTGTCATTAGGCCAGAACTCTTCTCAATCAGATTTACATCAGCCGTGTTGTATTTAACCTTTTGTTAATCGAAAGAGAAAAAAATGAAAGTGAGCGTAATTATGCAGGTTGTTCGCGAGTGTTTAATGTTTTCTTCTTTAAATTATGTGATTGTCTTCGAACCACTTCAAACTGGTATATTTACACAACTAGACAGCCAAAAAAGAAGCAAATTCCGCTCGTATAACCAACTATACCTTAACGTGTAGTTAAAAATTGTTAAATTTATTTTCTGCCAAATGATATTTATGTAAATATTTTCAACCTTATTTGCATAGTCCCAATAAGCCTTTTAGTTAATTAACCTACAAACAGGCACTTTTATGTAGATGACACGAAGTTGTGTAAGAGCAACCTCGATTTAAACAGCGACGATGTTAAGGTGCCTCCATGTCGGAGGTCAAGCGAACAGAACAGTACCAACTCAGCTGTTGTTGTTCCATGGCCGCCGCCCCCAAACTATAGAGATAAGACTATATTCAATGTTCAAGATACGAAGTAAAGAATTTCGTAAAATATCTGTATGACGAAACAGTAACAACCCTCTAACGGTGAGTTCTTGTGTCTTGCATTGCAACTCTTTTTAAACATCAATGTCATTTCCATTACGATTGTAAATATCCGTTTAACTTAAGGTGATTTAAATCATGAGATGATTTTCCACAAAAACGGCGCTATACAAATTGTCCAAATATTATTAACTGTCAAAAAATAAGATACGGCGCTTTATTGTTTTTTTTTCTATATTTACAAATGTCGGACGAAGCCGGGTAGTAAAATTAGTATTCAACGAAGTCGTTTTTAAATTTTATGTTTTTTATTTGTCCAATGAGAGGGGTTTTTAAGAAAATATTAATTTCTGAGCCGTACTGAGTAGTAAATCTAGTACTTCTGTGCATACTTCTGTTGTGTACACGTTCATCAATGTATTTAGTTGTTATTAGCAAGTACCCAGCATACTTTGCAATGCCGCAATTGCCAAATTGACTTGCTTATCATTCTTACCCGAAAAATAAATCCAAAAAGATTTTAAAACGGAACCAGACTTTTGATGAAAAAGATAATTAAAAATATCATCTATGCTACAATTTTAAATATAAAATTAAAAATATGTTCTTTTGCCACGCATCCCAATCATTAAGAAAAAATATACCATTCGAATTCTAACGTCTTCATTTTCCACTGCAAATCGGATTTGAAATAAAATTTAAAAATAAAACAAACAATTGGAAAAATTATTTCATTGTTTACTCCCTTTTCTCGTCCGTCTCAGAAAAACGGGCTTGAGATGTTCTGACTCGATCGTTTTCATGTATTTTTCCCTTCGCTCCACTGTTTCTAAGCCTCGTGATGCTTTTATTTTTATTTTTGAGTTGTAGATCGACAAATAGCTTTTCTTTTTGGTGCCATAATTAATTTGACATTGAAAAAAAAACCTAAGTTGATAGCTAAATGTCTTTTTCATTTTGAAAATATTCTGCCCAAACAAACCTTTATTCATTTATTGAAAAAGTATATACATATTTAAAAAAAAAAAAAAAAAACAACAAATCTAAAGTAGGTAGCTGATTGTGTTTTCCATTTTGTAAATATTCTACCCGAACAAACCTTCTTCGGTGGAATATGTCATGCGGTAAATGTATGGCTAACCTCAATACAACATGACAAGTTCAATGATTTTCGTACTAATTTTAAAATTTTATGGCAAGAATTTTACATATTGGATTTAATTCAAACTACTCTCTAAACCTTTCCGTTACTAATAGAAAAGTGTTATTTTAAGCGAAATCAATCCACTAATTTTCGAGAAAATCGAAAACAGACAGACACACAAACATTATTTTTTTATATATAGAGATTAGGTTAACTGATCCACAAACAGACCAGCCTCCTTAATACACAAAGTAACCTTATTGATTTTTAGAGTTATTTACCGTTTAGTAGTAGAATAAAACTTGACGTCCTTAAAAATATATGTGTTCCACGTTTAATAATGTATTTTTAAACTTTTTTCCGGTATGTGAATTGTTGGAAAGCGGATAAATCTTTAAAAAATGGAGAAGGAATGTGTGAAGACCAATTCAAGTAATTCAAACAGATCAGTTGAGGGCTGGCTGCATGCCTGGATGATAGTATATGATTCTGAACACTAGCGAGCTGCAGGGGTAGCAATTTAAGCAAACCTAATCCACCGTATTTTACCAGACACGACGGTTCACGACCGATAAACACCACCTAGATCGCGAGGTGCCCTGTGGAATCAGCGCCTATTTTGACAAAACGACTCCTCAAAATACCTACCTGAACCAAAGATCTGTATACTATTGCTGAAAAACTAGTTGCCATTAAATCTTTTCTAAAAAGGGATCAAACCAGAGAGGTCGATTCAACGATTGTTGACGGTTGCAGCTCTTCCTCACATTAAATATAATAGACTTTCCCCACAGATTGGTTATGTCTCTAACGGTGTTTTATGGTATCCATATAAATCAGTCATTCCCAAAGTGGTCCATATCGACCCCCAGGGGTTGATTTCGTCCTGCAAGGGGTCCACGTCAGTGGAAAAAAATGGGGGTGCATGAGACGTAAATGGGGGTCCACGAGAAAGGATTCCATTTAGGCAGACCTTCGCCAAAATGTTGGCTTCCCGCACATGTAATAATCCACCTCACAGATACTACCTATGTAGGTAATTACGTAATACTCCATTATAATAGACATTAATTCCTTCAGTATACTATTTTTTTGCGAGGATGTTTTGTCGATTTGCTAGTACTTTTCGATTTGAGATCTCTACCGACTAGTACTATTTTTTGGCGAGTTCGACTTCAATTGAAGTGTTCACCGCGAAGGGTTCATTTCAAAGAACTAGCAGTTCCTGAAGCGTTCACAAAACTTTGAAGTTTTTTTCTCAACGCTAAACAAAAAACAACATGAGAAAACTGGGGGTCTATACAAAACAGAAAACATCGGCAAGTGGTCTACGGGACAAAAAAGTTTGGAAACCTCTGATATAAATGATATTCTGTAGTGTGAAATAATTCATTGTTGCATATTAGAAAATATTTCAGCGATAGAGAGCATTTTGTTGCTTAACAACCCTCCAATGAAGCAAAAAAAGAATAGTTACTTTTTTTTAACCCAAAAATTTTTTCCCTTTAAACTTTTTTTTTTTTTCAA
>JAGWCC010001152.1:0-57838 GCA_022651775.1 Drusus annulatus
CTCAGTCTTGCCCCATCCTATGGCCTTGGCAATTTTCTGCTCCATAGTTTCATTTTGCCACAAACAGACTGGTCGAACAAAATCTGTCAACCTGTTGGAAAAAAAACGATATGATAAAAGGTGATGATAAAAATACTACTAATATGTAAAAAGAAAAACAATTTGATGAAAGATCAATATAGTGTATGGCAGTCCCAAAAATACCAACAAAACCAATGAAAAATAATGAGGAAAATGCTGATCCATGTGATGGAAGATCAAAATAATGAAAGACAGTGATGAAAATATAAATCAACCGGTTGAAAGATAATGAATAAACTGTGTATCACTGTGATGAAAAATCAACGTAGTGAAATAAAGTGAAGTAAATATAAATAAACACGTTGAAGAATGATGAAACACATGTAAATAACATATTATTGTTTTTCAACATATCTGTTTTTCAAAATTTATATCGTAATTAATAAAAAATATATATAATTAAAAAATTAAATATTAAAATTTCCTGCGACCCACCTTCGAAGTTTAGGTATACGTAAGCGAAACCGGTGGGAAAGGCTGATGAGGATATTGAAAGAAGGGCGAATGCAGGAAACTCCATCAATGGAGGACTGAACGCTGTTGGAGCAAATACAAAATTGTCCAAAGAAGCGAAGCTAGCGGTTCATAATAGAGTGCTTATACCAACCTTGATGTATAGCAGCGAGGTATAGAACTGGCAGAGAATGGATGAAAATGGACTGAATGCTGTATAAATGAGATCCTTGAGACGTATGTGCGGTAAAACCATGTATGACCGTTTTAAAAATATGGATATCCGAAAAGAATGCAAGGCTGATGTAAGGGTAACTACAAGAAAGGGAAACGATTAGATGGTTTGGACATGTAAAGCGAATGAAACCATACATTGGAATGTTAAATAGAAAAGAGAAGAAAATCAGGAAAGAGAAGAAAAGGTTTTTTAGTGAAATACATAAATTAATCAAAATATCAAATAATACAATTCTGTGTAAAACATAACAAGGCTGTGTAATGTCACCGTGGTTGTTCAATTTGTACATGAATAATTGTATGCAAGAATTGAAAGATGTGGGCTTGGGCGCGAAAATGAACAATCTGAAAGTATGTTGCCTATTGTATGCGGACGATGCGGTGCTGATTGATGACAGTATGGAAGATCTACAGTTTCTAGTGTCTAAGATGAACCAAGTATGTATGCAGATTGAGTTGATGATGAATGTAAGTAAGTCCAAAGTCATGGTGTTTGAAAGAGAGAGCACGAGAACAGCGAGCAATATAGTTGTGAATGATGAATATTTGGAGCAAGTGGATGAGTTTGTGTATTTAGGAAGTATTTTCTAAAGAGACGGAAAGGCTGATGAGGATTTTGAAAGAAGAGTGAATGCAGGAAACTCCATTAATGGAGGACTGAACGCTGTTAGCGCAAATAAGAAATTGTCTGAAGAAGCGAAGCTAGCAGTCCACAATGGAGTGCTTATACCTACCCTAATGTATGGCAGTGAGGCATAGAACTGGCAGAGAAAGGATGAAAGTAGACTGAATGCTGTGGAAATAAGATCTTTGAGACGTATGTGCAGTAAAACCATGTATGACCGTATTAAAAATGTGAATATCCTGAAGAAATGCAGGGCTGATGTTAGATTCTACATTTATTTATTTTTAATTAAACCTCACTTGTACTGTTTATTACTCAAAATAAATATTGTGTTTCCGTCAGTGAATTAATTTCATTAAAAAAACTATTAAAAGTTAGTCGGGCGAAATGCGAGACTTGGAGTCGGAAATAAAATATCGTTTTCTTTCTCAGGCTCTATGAAACCGAATGAAACCAATCCTTGAATTTCTTTTAAGAACGTTGAACTTAATACGATAAAATGAAAAATCGAAAAAAAAAAAAAATCGAGACTTGGGGTCGGAAATAAAATATCGTTTTCTCAGGCTTTATTGAACCGAATGAAACCAACTCTTGGATTTCTCTTAAGAACGTTGAACTTGATGACGATAAAATGAAAAAATCACCTACAAATAAGAACTGTTGAAAAAATATCGTTTTGCGGCGAAATACGAGACGGTCGGAAAAAATATAATTTTCTCAGGCTCTATGGAACTGAATGAAACCAATCCTTGGATTTCTGTTAAAAATGTAGAACCTAATACGATTAAATGAAAACATCATTTTTTATAAACCTTACCTAATATTGTTTATTTGTTTAAATCTTAAATACATCATGAAACATTATTATATTCTTTGAACAATAAAAAATTATGGTACACCGCTTTGTGAGATTATATTCAGAATTGCCGGCCTCGTTTACTGGTATTTCAATGGAAGATGCTCTGAAGATTTTGCAGACGATATGGTACTCATGACGCCGTCTATAAGAGGCCTACGTATCCCCTTGAATATCTGCGAAGAGTTTGCTCAAAAAACATGATTTACAATCCGCTAAAAACGGCACTGATGGTTATCAGATACGGGCAGGGTCCGAAAAACATTCCTCCAGCATTCTTGAACGGTGAGGTTCTAAGGGTGGTAGAAGAAACTAAATATTTAGGGCACATCGTCACCAGCAAGCTAATGGATGACGACGACATCGACAGGCAAAGGCGAGCACTCAGTGTGAAATCAAACATGCTCAGTAGAAGATTTCGGCTCTGTAGTCCACCAGTGAAAAGGACACTCTTCCTGGAGTTCTGTACTACCCTATACACGTGCGAGCTCTGGACCAACATCGAGAAGAGTAGCATGGAAAGGCTTCGGGTCCAGTACAACAACGCCTACCGCATGAGGTTCAGTTTTCCCAGGCACTGCAGTTCTTTCGGCATGTTCACCGAGGGGGAGTTCCAGGATTTGCAGCCCTCATGGGAACCAGCGTAGCAGGAATGCAGGAAAGGATTAACAACTCCAGAAATAACCTCATTATGGAATCCCGTCAGATCCCGAACTCAAGCATAGAAGCGCATTGGAGTAAATTATTGGCCCCATCAATCTTAACGCTGCCAGGGTGGACTCCCTTTTGATGGCGTTTTGCAATAATGAGGCCTAATATCTTCCTTTCATATTTTTTACTTATATTATTTAAAAAAATTATTGTATTTTATTTTATTTATTTTTCTCATAAACTTCTGGTAATTTTTATTTGTTAAAATTATAATTACTATGAATTGATATCAATTATGGAAGGTATTGCATTGCACTACTCCTGTAATGTAACAATAATATCAGGACTGAGTCATTTAAATACTCGCTTGTACCTAGATTGCATGCAGTGAGTAATTCTATCGCTGAAATAGTAGATATATTCAACTGCACTGAATCTAGTTACAAGAAGGCTATAATAGCATACCTCTTTCAAAAATACTAGTGTTTATTTGCATGATAATATTTCTATCAATTTCATCAGGTTTTTGGGTGCTAATCATTGTTATTTTTTATGTCACTGTTATTTTATATCTTATGTTATGTTAAAGCCCATGAGGGCGTATATAATTAAATAAATAAATACCTTCCGGAATAAAACTTTATTAATATAATTATTTGCGTCATCAATTAAAATCTCGCCAAATGCGCTCCCAACATTTGTGTACGGATGACTTTTGTCACATGAGAACGAATAGCGTTTTATGTCCAACAGCTCGGCTGTGTTAAAATTATTTGCCGGCTTTTATATTTTCCATCAATAATACCTACACACCACACCCCCACAGGTAACAAGGGTCTATGGACCCCGATGGAATTTCGCACCTACAAGGCCTCCTGTGGGGAGTTATTAAAACCAAATACTTATTGAGCACAATTAAACCCTATTTGTGTTGTGCTAAGCAAGTACTAGTCTGTGTTATGAATTATTGACCACACCGAAATTAATTTTTTATTCTGTCTCTATGATCGCATTTTTCTATGGATATTGGCGTTGGGAAAACTTCAAGGTTTTGGCGAAATGAAGAGTTCTTTGTAGTAGTTCGCACGGAGCGGTCACAACGCTATCGCATACATTGATGTTATGTTACTCGCCATTGAAACACGTTGTTGTTGAAACTTAGCGCTTCGCCTTGTCTGTGAGTTAATTTTTTGTTTGACTTATTTACTCGTTTTCTGACCAGCGGCAAAACATGTTTTAAGTTCACCTTTTGCTTTCTGTCAAAACGTTTTGCATTGCTTTAGTTTAGACACGTTTTTCTTCGAAACCTTTAATTTGTAGGTTATGTTAGTTTTATTTTCGTAGAAACATATACACTAGCGTTGTTACAGTTTTGAAAGAACTGTTTCAAAGTAGTACTTCTTTTGACAGCAGTCCCAAGTTCATTCATTTTCATTGATTCGAACTTCAATTTTTTCATTCGTTCGAAAACTGAAATATTGCATCATCCACAGTTCAATTGTTCATTCCCTTTTTTCCTTCGATTTTAGTTCGAAGAATGAATGAAGCAATGAAGTATCTTTTTAGTTATCCGTTCCTCGCACGTACCCGTGACAGTTGCTTATGATTTCTGTGCTTGTTTTGTCTATAGGACTATATAATCTCCACCTAAAATTATGGATGGCCGTTCAACGAGAAAGAAAAAGTGAAATATGGGCTTATTTGGGAAGTTGGGGTTTACCAGGCCAAATGCAACTCTTGTTCTAAAGTTATATCCATAAAGGGAGGCAATGCCTGTAATATGAATCGTCATTTGCGCAATATTCAACCCTATTGCTAACCAAACTGTCAAACTGTGTACAGTGAAATATTCAAATTGTACCTCAAGCCCTGAAAAACGTTCATCAAGCTCTTACAGAAACTGGAAATTTCGCAATTACTACATTTGCTTTACATTACTACATTTTGCTTTGCTGTACATCATTTTTTAAAAAAAAAAACCCCCCCAAAAAAAGGGGGCCCAAAAAAAAAAAAAAAATTAAAAAAACCCCAAAACAC
This sequence comes from Drusus annulatus, assembly GCA_022651775.1. Classification (NCBI taxonomy): domain Eukaryota; kingdom Metazoa; phylum Arthropoda; class Insecta; order Trichoptera; family Limnephilidae; genus Drusus; species Drusus annulatus. The sequence continues at coordinate 4,941 of JAGWCC010001152.1, forward strand.
ACATAGAAGAAAAAAAATTTCCCCTTTTTTTTTTTTTTTTAAAAAAAAGGGGGGGGTTTGGGGGGGAAAAAACCCAAAAAAAATTTTTAAAAAAGGGGTTTTTTTTAAAATTTTTAAAAAAAAATTTTTTTTTAAAAAAAAAAAATTTAAAAAAACAAAAAGGGGAAAAAAAACCCCAAAAAAATTTTTCTTTTATTTTAATTTTTTAAATTTAAAAAAAAACCCCCCAAAAAAATTTGAAGGGTTTTTGGGGGGGGCCCAAAAAAAAGGGGGAAAAAAACCCTTTGGGTTTTTTAAAAAACCCCTTTTTTTTGGAATTTTTAAAAAAAAGCTTTTTAAAATTTTTTGGGGGGTTTTAAAAAGGGGGGCCCCCCCCCCCAAAAAAAAAAACCCCCTTTTGGGGGAAAAAAAAAATTTTTTTAAAAAAATTTTTTTTTTTTTTTTTTTCCCAAAGGGGGGCCTTTTTTTTTTTGGGAAATTTTTAAAAAATTTAAAATTTTTTTAAAAAATTTTTTTGGAAAACCCCCTTTTTTAAAAAAAAAAAGGGGAAATTTTTTTTTCCCCCTCCCAAAATTTTAAAAAAAAAAAAAAAGGGGGAAAAAAAAAAAAAAACTTTTGGAAAAATTTTTTTTTTAAAAAAAAAAAAAAAAAACCAAAAAAAAATTTTTTTTAAAATTTTTTTAAAAAAATTAAAAAAAAAACCAAAAAAACCTTTTTTTTTAAAAAAAAAAAAAAGGGGTTTTTAAAAAGGGGGGGTTTTTAAAAAATTTTTTAATTTTTTAAAAAAAAAATTTTTTTTATCCAAAAATTAAAAAAAGGAAAAAAAAAAAAAGGGGGAAAAAATTAAAAAAAAAAAAATTTTAAAATTTTAAAAATTTAAAAAAAAAAAATTTTTTTTCCCCCCCTTTTTTTTAAAAATTTTTTGGGGGTTTTTTTTTTTAAAAAAAAGGGAAAAAATTAAATTTAAAACCTCCTTTTTTTGCCCTTTGGGGGAAACCCCAAAAAAAGGAATTTTAACCCCCTTTTAAAAATTTTTTTTTAAGAACCCTTTTTTGGGAAAAAAAAAAAAAATTCCCTTTTAAAAAAACCTTTTTTAAAAAAAAAATTTTTAAAAAAAATTTTTTTTAAGGGGAAAAAAAAGGGAAAAAAAATTTAAAAATTTTTAAAAAAAAAAAAGAAAAAATTTTTTTTTAAAAATTTTCCGTTTAAATTTTTTTCCCCCCCCCTAAAATTTTTTTTCCCCCTTTTTTTAAAACCCGGGGGAAAAAAACCCCCCCCCCCGCCCTTTTTTGGGAAATAATTTTAAAATTATTTTTTTAAAAAAATTTTTTAAAAAAAAACCCCCCCCTAATTTTTTAAGGGTGGTTTTTTTCCCCCCAAAAAAAAAACCCAAAAAAGGTTTTTTTGGGAAAAAAAAAAAAAATTTTGCAACTACTCATGTTCTCGAAAGTCAGATTTAAAGAGGCATATGCTTTCTCACAGTGGATTAAAACCCTTCTCTTGTTCAATTTGTAACTACTCGTGTGCCCTAAAGTCGAATTTGAAGAGTCACATGCTTATTCACGGCGGAAAAAAAACATTCTCGTGCAACATTTGCATCTACTCATGTTCGCGAAAGTCTTATTTAAAGAATCACATGCTAACTCACAATGGAGAAAAACCACTCTTGTGTTCCAACTGCACATTCTCGTGTACCAAAAAGCATAATTTAAAGAGTCACATGCTGACTCACAGTGGATTAAAACCATTCTCGTGTTCCAATTGTAACTTCTCGTGTACCCAGAAGTCTAATTTAAATCGTCACATACTTACTCACAGTGAATTGAACTCATTATCGTGTTCTAATTGTAACTACACATGTTCGCGAAAGTCTACTTTAAGAATTCACTTGTTTACTCATAGTAAATTTAAACCATTCTCATGTTCCAATTATAACTACTCGTGTACTGAAAAGCCTAGTTTGAAGAGTCACATGTTTACCCACAGCGGAGAAAAACCATTCTCGTGTTCTAATTGCAACTACTCTTGTTCGCATAAATCTTATTTAAAAAAACACATGCTGATTCACAGTGGATTAAAACCGTTCTCGTGTTCCATTTGTAACTACTCGTGCACCCAAATATCTAGTTTAAAAAGTCACATGCTGACTCACAGTGGATTAAAGCTATTATCCTGTTCAAATTGCAGCTACTCATGTGCTCGAAAATCTAATTTAATAAATCACATGCTAACTCACAGTGGATTAAAACCATACGCGTGTTCCAATTGCAACTACTCATGTGCTCGAAAATCTAATTTAATAAGTCACATGCTAACGCACAGTGGATCAAAACCGTACGCATGTTCCAATTGTAACTACTCATGTTCTCGAAAGGCTGGGTTAAAGAGTCACATGCTGACTCACAGTAAGTTGAAACCATTCTCGTGTTCCGATTGTAACTACTCATATTCTCGTAAGTCCGGCTTAAAAAGGCATATGCGGATTCACATTTAAGAATAATCACTTACTTGAGAGTTTCATTTAAAAAGGCACATGCTGATATACATTGGATTAAAACCATTCTCGTGTTCCCATTGCTACTACTCATTTTTACGTAAATCTGGTTTAAATTTGTACATGGTGACTCACAGTCGATCAAAGCTATTATCTTGTTAAAATTGCAACTACTCGTGTTACTTGTTTTGGTATTCTGCGTGTTCCGAAGGGGGGTATCAAAATACCCCAGCTCATATCCGTATAAATCATAAAACGTAAATCGTGGAGAGTGAGTAACGTGTTGCTCACCGCCGCCCTAGCGCGGAATGTTGTCCGTCGTAGGCCGCCGATACGCAAAGACTCGGCATTGCTTTTAAATAGTGGAATTACAATTACAGTACATGCGGTTCTTTATTTTTCAATAAAACTTAATTTTTTATTAAATTCATTACGAAAGCATTTTTACCGTAATAAAGTGTGACTTGGTTACATCGATAACCCTTCCAAATATTCTTTTGAAAAATAATATATTTTTCTTTTATTATTATTTATCTTGTAGAAACATAAAACATGGTTTTGGTCTGTGTCCATCTCACTAGAAGATTCCTGTGTCGAGACAGACATTGAAAAGTTTTTTTTTTAAATTTAAATTAAATCATATTAATGCTATTTTTAAAACACAAAGGTTATTCTAAAACTTTTCTTAAGGTCAAAATTATTTTCAAACTGTTACGGCTGTAAACGTCGAAACAACTGTCAAAAAAATAATAAACTTTCTTTGCGTATTATAGACTGTTTCCATTTACAATATACATGAATAGTAACATAAAATGCTAATATATGAAGAGATAACATGTCTCTTGGAATCTTTAAGGTTTATGTTAAAGATATCAAGAAACATGTTATTTAGTAGTACCATACCCATAGACATAAAATACAAGACACGGCATATTCATACAAATCGAACGATAAATGTTGCATTCTCGGATTCTTGTTTGAAAAGGATAGCCATACCAACAGAATATGTGTGTACGGATGACATAGCTATATAAACGTCCCGCGTTACTGTTATAATCTCTCTTTCCCGACGAACTTACTGAGCGACTAGCCAAGTAGAGTACGACGTACGGAAACGGTTGTCTTCCACACACCTGTGTATATCTGCATTCGCCATCTCACATTATTTTGGTTAAAGAGCTCCCGTCTCCCCTTAACAACTTGTCTGTCGAACGAATGTCTGTGTGAGACTGAACCCAGTAAATCTTAGGTATGCCACGTTGGCCTAGCTTAGTGCAGTCACGCGCGTTGTCTCAGTAACGCATCTACATTATTTAATTCATCTAAGACCATACCCCGTGTCATGCTATGCTGAGCCAACACGTCTGTTCTGCCATGTGGAATGCACAGCAGATCGTGGGGTTGCACCTTGCAGTAGTTGTTTCGCACAAACAACTTATAGCATTTAGGAGGTATGGATTGTCAATCAAATTATGTAATAGTTTGTACGCTGCTACTGCAAGGGCCCCACTCCTTCTCGACTGGAGACTGGTCATTCGTCTCAGAGAGCAAATTTTTATGATGCATTAATTTCGGGTACTCGTGAATTCTCATATACAAATATCTGAGAAACTTTTTTTGGGTCTGTTCCAATAATTCCATATATTTATTTTGGTATGGGGCCCATACAGCAGAAGCGTACTCTATTTTGGACCTTAGAATGCAGTTGAACATAGAAGTAATCGTCGCAGGTTTGGTAAATTGTTTGCTAGACCTTATAACAAACCCTAACAGTCTGTATCACGATGTAGACAACCGCATTGCATGGTCTGAAAACGTAAGTTTGGGATCAAAGACTACTCCTAAGTCTTTGATCGACCTTATAGATGACAATAAATCATCCCTTATTTTAGAGTAAAATTTGAAAGGGTTTTTTGAGAGTGTATAGTCATAGATTCTTGTGTTAAAATATAATTTATTTTCGTCAGCCCACGCAGTTATTGCATCTAAGTCTAGTTGTAATTTAATACAATCTTCACCGGTGCAAATCCTCATGTGCAACTTCAGACCATCGGCAAAAAGTAGCCAAACGGAATGTTTGGTGCATTCTTGTAGGTCACCTATTAGTATTAAGAACAGGAAGGGCCCTGCATTTGATCCCTGTGGTATTCCAGAGAATGCAGTGAATTCCCCATACTCAGCCGTCGACGAAAACACACCATCGTCTTTTACTTTAATAGGACACAAAAAAATTATGAGAGGTTTGTCAGAACGATTTTATTTTCATCGTCATCAACTTGGTAAAACGCCTTAGAAAATGTATGCATATCACATCTGTTTGGTATTGCGCACCCAATCCTCTTGCCACTCTTTGCGAGAGCTCAAGAAGGTTAAATGCCTTAGACTTTTTGGCAAAAAAATCATGTTAATTTTCTCCAAGAAACGTAATTACCGGGTTTTTTTAATGATCGATTTGAAGACCTTTGGACGTAAATTACTTCCAAAAAAGTAATGACAATACCGCCACTGACCTATAGTTGGTGGTTTATTTTTAACTCCCTAATTGGTCTCTCGATCTTACCCTACTAAGATTCCAAGATTGAGGAAAGGTTGAATTTAATATACTATGGTTGAATTTGCATGAAATTGGTTTGTACAATTGATCTCCCAGATTAATAATGACTAGGAGCCGCAGACGCGATGGCCAAAATAGGGCGGTAATCAGTACTAGGGAAACACATGTTAAAAAATAAATAAAAAAACAAATCTACAAATCATTTATTTTTCTGATTCGTTTCCAGATTTAAACAGACAAGTTTGTTGTCTAAAAAATAGTTTTTTGAATTATTGTAAATTATCGTTTCCTGCAAAGTTTAAAGCAGCCTATAATTGGGGATATCCATCACATTCAAGCTATTTTCTCGTAATGATGCTATCAATATTTTTTCACTACACTAATAGGGTGATAAATAAGGCTTTCCTATCGTGAATCTTAATAACATGTACACGATGCAAAATTAATTTGTTTTGACACCAACATTACTTTTATAATAAACTATGAGAAACCGTTTTATGTTTTTCGGTGATAAAACAAACCTCTTTTCAAAAATCCGCTTTTGTAAAGAAAATTATCGTTTAACATCGACATATTTCAACGGAAAAAATTTATATATCTATGTGAAATCGATGAAATTAATTAAAAATTCACCAATACACATTAATCCATCACAGTCAGGATTTGGATATAATCTTTTTTTTGCCCACTTTTCATTCCTCTATGATAAATCGAATGATTTAATGAAAAAAAGGTTCTAATTTTAATCTTCTAGTTATTTTATTACATTTGGAATTGTTCCGAAATATTCTGTTATAAAAATTACGCTTCCGCTTTTTACCAAGGCGTCCTTGTCGTCTAAAATAAATATAAACCACATTTTTGATTTTTATAATATCGTTAATTTTCCTACAAAACACTTTATTTAAATACACTCTAGAAAGAGCATATTCACTTGTAGAACAATTACAATACAAATATTGAGAATTTTTTTTTAAACCCTTAAGTTTTGTATATACATGGCCTGTTCAAAAGAATAGGTGAATTTTGAATATTCGCGGGCTGTGTACATTCGACTATCGATTTTTTTGTTGTTATGTTGGTACATATATGTTTATCATATGTTAGCATTATCAGCCATTTTGGATTAGTGGTTTGTTTTTGACAACTGGAAAGGTTAGTCACGTTTTTGTGTGTTCTTCGATTTTTTACTTTTGAAAAAATTGATGTTAAATTTCAATTATTATCACTGTTGACTTGAAATATGATCAATGTTATGGATTATTTTGTACTAAAACACTTTTGCACTTTATTTGTATTTATTTCATAGTACGAAGTTTTACAGAGTAATGTCTACACCAGAAGCGTAATGTTACTCCAACTGATATTAACTGTGTGAGACTAACTAAATCTTTAGAATGAACCGTCTCATATAGCGGTAGAATGTCTACAAGGTATGTCAATATCAGTTGGGGTAACGTTCAACATAACATTTATTATTTAACATGGATTATTACCCAAATAATTACATAATAGTTCATCACAACAAAAATAGTTCAAACAAACCACTTATCCAAAATGGCTGATAATGCTAACATATGATAAACATATGTGTACCAACATAACAAAAAAAAATAGATAGTCGAATGTACACAGTCCGCGAAAATTCAAAATTTACCTTTTATTTTGAACAGGCCTAATACCGCACAAGAGTCCCAACTGTCTGGAGCCAGTAGGATTATGGCATCCCCATCGGGGTATGTTGTGAGGCTGAAGGTAGTGGAGAGGGAAAGGAGATGAGGAAAATGAAAGTTGGGAAGTACATGCCTATTTAGATCTGGTCACCAAACACGGCCAAAGCCATTTCAATTAACGTTGCGATTCTGAATGGTGGTCTTTCACCAGGGCAATGCTTACAGTATCTACCACTCTGGAACGTGCCGCAAATATATATTAGTATATATGAATTAAATATATAATGATATATATTAATTGAACAAAACATATTTGCACACGCCGGGTTTGAACCCGCAATCTCTGGGTTCATAGTCGAGCGTCTTACCACTCGATTACGGAGGCTGTCAAAAATGCTTTCCATTTGTCTTATTTATTAAATGATTTGTGTTAGAAACGTGCTTAAGAAATGTAAATAATTTAAATTGTGTTAATGAAATATCTTTTAATAATTGGGAATAATTAATAGAATAATTAAAAATTCTTAATAGCCTTGTAGTTTGAAAAAAATTGTTTCAAGATTGTTTACAAAGAAAACGTCCGGATAACGTGTCTCTTCATTCCTCCGTATACTGTCCATTTGATAGTGAAGGATAAACATAGTATAATTGATGCCCCTACATAAAACGGTCACAAGAACTTAGAGTACATAGAATAGTATTTATCCAAGGCAGTGAAGTCAGTTTTGGACTTGTTTTTGATGATTTTAACATGACTCGGCGCAGTTGGGCGTGGCTAAGACTAAGGCTACGGTATTTATACATCCATTCATATCACATATCGACATAATGTTTTTGGTTTATCCGTATAGCCACTTTTTCACAGTATTTTTATCAACAAAAATATAGCATATAACCTAAAAAACCGTTTAGTTGTGTCAAGCTTAGTGGCATAATAAAAAATGTGGGCGGAGTCCCTTAAAATCATTGCGACAGTATATAGAAACGGTCCATTAAATTTGTATTTTGGGAGTATAGTGGTTGTGCATAAGGTACATTTATAATGTTTTTAGGTGTTTTCTGATCTAGGTTAAGTTTAATACAGACAATAAAAAATAGGATTGTATAAGCCTAGAGATAAAGATAGATTGAAAATTGAAGTATGCACGTCTAAGTACAAGAAATAGACATAAAATACAAGACACGTCATATTCATACAAATTGAACGATAAATTTGGCACGATCTGATATCTCATAACGCATGAAAAGGATAGCCATGCCAAGCAGAATATGTGTGTATGAATGAGATAGCTACATGAACGTCCCGCGTTACAAGCCCTCTCTTCCCTAACGAACTAACGAGCGAAGTAGCATGCGACGTACTCGTGTACTGTCGCATGCTACTTCGCAAGAAAACATTAAATTGTTATGGAAGGAGGTCAAAAGATTCCGAAACGGCCCAGAAAGTGGATGCGTGAAAGTTATAAAATCGAAAGATTGTTAAAATGTTAACAAACGAGGAGGAAATAAAAGAAAGATGGATGAAATATTTTTAAGAGGTTTTTGAAAGCACCCCAAGTGACAGTGTTCCCAGTGTCGAATCAGGTATGAATGATGATGAAGTGAATGTTGCCGAAATCAGCATGGATGAAATAAAAAGATCGATTAAATGTATGAAGAATGGTAAAGCGGTTCGCTTCGACAATCTCGCTGCTGAATACTTTAAAGCAGTCATTCCCAAAGTGGTCTATATCGACCCCCAGGGGTCAATTCCGACCTGCAAGGGGTCTATGTCAATGAAAATAAAAATTGGGGGTGCATGAGACGTAAATGGGGGTCCACAAGAGTGGATTCCGTTTAGGCAGGCCGTCACCAAAATGTTGGCTTCCCGCAAACTTCGAACAACTATTTCCTTTTGCGGCAGTTCCAACTTCACTCAATTCTCACTGAACAAATACTTCAATTGAAGTTGGTAGTTCCGTTGGTGTGAACTACTTCATTTTGCGGCTGTTCATATATTTCAATTGAAGTCGGACTCCAATGAAGTACTTCAATGGAAGTTCGACTTCAAAGACTACAAAGAACCAAAGAACTATAAAGATTTGACAAGGAACTGGTTCTTCCTCAGTTTCATTTTTTTGACGATTTGCTAGTACTTTTCAATTTCAAATCTTTACCGACTATTGTCGATTTGCTAGTACTTTTCAATTTCAAATCTTTACCGACTATTGTCGATTTGCTAGTACTTTTCAATTTCAAATCTTTACCGACTATTGTCGATTTGCTAGTACTTTTCGATTTCAATCTCTACCGACTAGTGCTTTTTTTTCAAAGACGATTTTTTGTTGATATGTTAGCACTTTTCGATTAAGTACTATTTTTTGGCGAGTTCGACTTCGATTGAAGTTTTCACCGCAAAGGGTTCATTTCAAATAACTAGCAGTTCCTAAAGCGTTCACAAAACATTGAAGTTTTAAACAAAACTAAAACTAATCAAAATTAGGAAAGCAAGGAGTCTATACAAAACAGAAAAAATCGGCAAGTGGTCTACGGGACAAAAAAGTTTGGGAACCTCTGCTTTAAAGGGAGTAGCCGTGTAGTTCTCACATGGTTATGCAAACTTTTTAACCAGTGTTTAGAGGAGGGTTACACGCCATTAGATTGGGGAAGGGCTGTGATCATGGCTCTATACAAAGGTATAGGGTCACGCATGGAATGTGGGAACCATATGGCTATAAGCTTACTAAGTTCAGAGTTAGCTAGGAATTAACACGAAGCTTATACAAGCAATAGCGTCCTTGTACGAGGGAAGCGTTGCATGTGTTAGAGTGAACGGTGATTTTACAAAGTGGTTTAACATCACAAAAGGTGTAAAGCAAGGCTGTGTAATGTCACCGTGGTTGTTCAATTTGTACATGGATAATTGTATGCGAAAATTAAAAGGTGTGGGCTTGGGCGCGAAAATAAACAATCGGAAAGTATGTTGCTTATTTTATGCGGACGATGCGGTGTTAACTTTTATTTCTTAGATGGCAAAAGCGCTTAAGCGACACTTTGGTAAAAAATGGACGCAGTTTTTTTTCTCCATTAAATGCTCTGACTGTTTTTTTTATCCTGAAGACTTTTGTGGCCAGTTCAAAATCCAACCAGGTACTAAAGACTCGTGAATTTTATTGTAAAACGATAAAAACTTTAAAGTACTCTGGTTTAAACTTTAAAAAATGGCACTTCAGCCCTTTTGCCTTTCCGGCGACGACACTTTGTTTATGTTTAACATTTTGGTTTTAAAAAAATTAAGCGAAAACTTTACTGGTTGACGCAACAAAGTAATCACTTCATATATGGGTCAAACTGCTTACACAAATTGATAAGCTGAGAGTAGGTTGTTGATTTCCAGGTATTCGATCAGACTTATTCGCGATTTTTTCAAATATTTTGGAAAGGGATAAAAAGCGTTAGCATGTCTAATGAGTATACTAGGGGTAGCCCAAGCCAAGGCAGTGAAGTCAGTTTTGGACTTGTTTTTGATGATTTTACTATTACTCGGCGCACCTGGGCGTGGCTAAGACTAAGGCTACGGTATTTATACATCCATTCATATCACATATCGACATAATGTTTTTGTGTATTCGTATAGCCACTTTTTCATAATATTTTTATCAACAAAAATATAGCATCTAACCTAAAAAACCGTTTAGTTGTGTCAAGTTTAGTGGCATAATAAAAAATGTGGGCGGAGTCCTGCTGTTAACCAGTACCTTAAGATCATTGCGACAGTATATAGAAGCGGTCCAAGAAATTTGCTGTCTCTTTCTCTCTCATGGTGTACGATGTAAAAACTCGGAAAAGGTGATTTATTACAATTTCGGATGGGTTGGGTAAAACAAATTAGCTATCCCTCCATTAGATTCTTACTCTGAGGTTTTAATCCACAAAGGTATGAACTGATATAGTTAGACACTCGCCTGTACCTAGACAGCGCGACATCGCCAGAACATATGCGGTGCATATAGCTATGAAATTTCAAATTGATTGAATAAGTACCGCTATGTTATTAATCTTGACACAGAAATTTTTAAGTGAGACAGACATAGAGAAATGAAATTTATTAAAAAATCTTTTCAGAACGGAACCATATCCCCAAAATAGAAAGAGTGCAAAATTATGCGTTACTTGTTCATGAGGGAGTATACATATTACTTATTTCAATTTCCTTCGTTGTTTTTATGCGGAATGCTTGATGCCACACCCTGCACGCCTGCCAGAAGATGTTTTTGGGTAAACATTTTACAAGGTGGATTATGGAAGTATTTCTGTCACTATCTATTGGTGTAATGATAGAAAGTAAGATCTGTACAGCGCCCTTGAGGTGATTTTTCACAAAAACGGCGCTATACAAATCGTCCAAATATTATTATTATTATTATTTACGTACAAGAGTGACCGTTAGGGACATAATGACCCTATTTTTCGTACATTATGCTTTTTTATTTACATTGAATTTATGTGTTACGCCTTGTTTTGCCTTCTATACCTATTGTTGTATATTGACTGGGTGAGGAGATGATTTAAAATAAATAAAAAAGACAGATGAATCAAATTTGACAAGTGTCAAAAGAAAACAGAAGTAAATGAAAATTGACATGAATGACATTGGACAAAAAGGTGATTGGAAATTGACGAGAATGTGTACAGGCCCACCCAGTTGGGGCCATGTGTAACTTACCCCCTGTCAAAAACCATTCATACGAATCTCCTTTTGTATTTCTTAATTGCTTCTTTTAATGTCTTAAATTGTATTGTTTTGTAAGGGATTGTCTTGTAAGGGATTTCTAAAATCCTTTTGAACATGCATTATCCCATAGACCACATGTTGGACTATGATCTTTAAGTTGACCATTACTACGACTCTGTTCTACCCTCAACCCTTTTCCATCTCAGAATTCCTATTCAGATCGCACTGCCGTGCGGTACTTAAATATATTCAGTTAAAGGTTTAATTATTTTACTTTATAAATTCTTCCAGTAAAAATTATTCAAGTAAAATGATTATATATTATTCTACATCCCCGAACAAAAATGCGCCTTACCCAAGTAGCATCTGTCGAGTTCGTCAGCGAACATTACAAATGATAATGATGAGCAAAAACGAATGAAATTGAACAAGAATGACAAAAGACGACAAGGCAAAAGAAATAAAAGAATATTAAAAAAATTATTTCTGTTAGCAGGGAATATATATATTTTTTAAGACGTCTTTCCACAGTTTTAACATGTTGTATTCGTCGCTGCCCCCAGATAAATCATACTGCCGGTTCCAGTGACCGAAATCACCGGAGTAAAGTAGCCGGAACAGAGATATGGTCATCTCTAGTGGCACCATTGCTACAGGCAAGTTGCCTCGAAATCGAAAACGTGTAGTTATACTTGGCATTGCTCTAGGATTCTCATAGTGAGCTGAGTCCAATCACCGAGTAGTATCTATCTGACTTGGAGGCTCTAACAGTGTTGCCATTGATCTTTCTAACATCTGTTGCAGTGTGACCACCAAGACGAAATCAGGAACTCGTCGAGCAGACGGCGAGGAAATGTACTCCGAAATAGATATAGACCTCCCGGATATTAAGAAAGAATGCCTGGAGTACTCCGAGGGTGTCGAGCGGATGACAGGTACGGAGGATTACTTTTGTGCAATAGAGCTGTCAAGTGTTTTGGACAGATTGAAACATACGACAAATGCTGACAATGTCCCTGTAGTGTAAATTTCTGACGGCTCTTAAACATCCAAACTTAAACAATGCAACCACTGGGAGATTATCTTCAATTGTGTGTTATATACGAGAAAGAGATATAAACAGGCCTTATGCTCGATATATTTTATGCAATGCAAAAACACAAAAAAGTTTAAAATGTAAAAATATGTATTTGTTTCCATTAAATTGTGTAACTAGTAGAAATTGACAAAAAATAGTAACTATCACATATTCATTTATTGCTTTGATTTTTTTTCCGCAGAACAAGCTACGAAAGTTGAAACATTATTGAGGGAATCTTTTCTAACAAAACGGAAAGTTGCCGCTAAACCAAAGCAAAAGAAAAATCTCCAAGCTCTCGCATGTCCCAGTTGCAGCTATTCGTGTGATAACCCGTCGAGATTAAACAGGCACTTACTGATGCACTCTGGAAAAGAACAGTTCTCCTGTTCCGAATGTAGTTTCACATGTTTGCTAAAGGCAAATTTAAAAACCCACATGATGACCCACTCTTCATCAAAACCATTTTTTTGTTTGAAACCAACCCGAAAGTCCCATTCAAATAGTCAAATGCTTGCTCACAGTGGAGAAAAACCATTTACGTGTTTCAATTGCAACTACTCGTGTACCCGAAAGTCTCATTTGAAGATTCACATGGTTACTCACAGTGGATTAAAACCATTTTCGTGCTCCACTTGCAACTACTCGTTTTCACAAAAGTCTAGCTTGAAGAGTCACATGCTTACTCACAGCGGAGAAAAACCATTTTCGTGTTCTAATTGTAACTACTCGTGTATCCAAAAGTCTAATTTAAAGAGTCACATGCTCACTCACAGTGGATTAAAACCATTCTCGTGTTCTATTTGTAACTACTCATGTTCGCAAAAGCACAGTTTAAAGAGTCACATGTTCTCTCACAGTGGTGAAAAACCATTCTCGTGTTCAAAATGCAACTTCTCGTGTTTGCATAAGTCTAATTTAAGCAATCACATGGTGATTCACAGTGAATTAAAACCATTCTCGTGTTCCAATTGTAACTACTCATGTTCGAGAAAGTCTTCTTTAAAAAATCACATGCTTACTCACAGCGGAGAAAAACCATTCTCGTGTTCCAATTGCAACTACTCATGTTCGCATAAGTATAGTTTAAAGAGACACATGCTCTCTCACAGCAAAGTAAAACCATTCTCGTGTTCTATTTGCAACTATTCATGTTCGCATAAGTGTAATTTAAATAGACATATGCTGACTCACAGAGGATAAAACAATTTACTTGTTTCAATTACAACTACCCACGTTCGTATAAGTCTAATTTCAAAAGTCACATGCTAACTCACAGTGATTTAAAACCATCATCGTGTTCCAATTGTAACTACTCACATACCATGAAGTTCAGATTAATGAGTCACCTGCTAACTCAAATTGGTTTAAAACTATTTCTGTATTCCGCCTTCCGTTATTAAAAAAATTAAAAACAATTTAAAGAGTCACATGCTGTCTCACGTTAAGCTAAACATTTATTGTGTTCCGACTGTTCCTTTTATGTTTTCTAAAGTCTAGTTTCAAGCGTTACATTGCGGAGCCAAACCTCTCGACTGTATATCGCATTTTTTCGTGGTAACAATTCAAAAGACCCACCTGCGCTATTCATTTCCCCAAAAGTCTAGTCTAAAGAGTCACACAACAACTCACATTCTCGCGGTCCGGGTATTAAGTTTTGTAACCATACTTTTTTACCGTTTTGAAATATTAGGGTATTTTAATATTTTTATTACTATATTTGTATTTTTATCGTTGTATTTTTCTATGCATTATATGTTACCCGATGGATTGCATCTTCTCAGATATCTGGAATAAATAATTAAAAATGCAAATACTGGGAAGTACTATGTTTTTTGTCATTTCAGTGGTTTTTTTTGGTTACTTATATTTTATTTGTTGAAAAAATGTGGCATTTAAAAAAAGCTATTTTTTATATCAGAACTATGCTGTAAACTCTTTGATAAACAGGAGGCTAATATGCCTACAGTCCGAGTTTACATGTTTTATTCTCACTACATTGAATATAAAATCACCCTTTACACAGGGCCGGTTCCAGGACATCTTGCGCCCTGTGCAGTAAGTACGGTCGCCCTCCTCCTCTTATTTTCAATATCTTTTGCAGTAAAAATGTTCGCCCTCCTCCTCTTATTTTCAATACTAAAAAATCTTTTCCCCTAAAAATGTTCATTTGTCAACACTTTTAAGGTCAGTTCAATAATATCCCGCAATCAAGGCCTGAGCGCGGAATAGACTGTCCAAGTGACCTGGCGGTAGCTATCACACTCGTTTTTAAGGCTTTCGCGAACTTCTCGAGCCTTTTATTTTAGAGAAAATTAACAGCGAATCAGCAATTAACGTGTATGTATTGATAAAAATAACAAATTATGTCAATTATAAATTTATCTCACTTGACGACAAACGATGTTAATGAAGTGTGACAATATACGGTTTTTTTTAGTTCGCTTTATTCTGTTGGGGTGGGGAGGAGGGGGGGGGGGGGATAATTTATTATTGTAATTTACTACCACAGATATGGGAAAGCAATTTAATAAATATTAGTGAGCAAGGGTAGATTATACTAGCAGGTGAATGAAATTACATTGGTTTTGAAGTTTCACAAAGTAAATACCTTCTTCGTGTAGGTATATCGTGAAATATGTACTTGATCCTGGTATAGTGCACCTCAGGCCCGGCTAGTGACTTGTTTTTTTTATTATTTTTTATTATTGTACAACAGATATAAACCCAATAACAGTACAATGGAACAACAAGTAAGCAATTTCAAATTATAAAATTTTTAAATTAATAAGTTTTTTGAACTTTTGTAAATTATCTGAAAATATATCAATATATATATATATATAGATGATGTATTTAACAGAATTATACCTCTTGTCATGCTATGCTGAGCCAAAACATCTGTCCGACCATAGGGTATTCTGAACATTGCATGATTTCTGCTGCGACAGTATTTTTCAGGTACGAATAAGCAGTAGCATGCCAAGAGGTATGGACAGTCGATTAAGTGATTTATAATTTTAAAGCCTATTGTCATGAGACCAGCATTGCGCCTAGCCTCTAAGCTTTGATAATGTGTCTCCTCGAGTAGTTCCTTGTGATGCATGAATAAAGGGTATGTTCCGTGCGAACGCATGTACACATACCTGAGGAATTTTTTTAAAATCTGTTCCAACATATTTATGTATTTGGTTTGATGTGGAGCCCAGACAGTGCTAGCGTACTCCAACTTGCTTCTGCGATATTGATATTAAAGAAAGGCAGGAACTCATATTTGAGTATCGGCAAAAACGGTAAACAATATTTAGTACGCATCTAATGAAATAGTCAGTAAACAAGCAAGTTCATGGATGGTTTACTGCAGCGAATTAGTATGAAACTTTTCATTTTTCATTTTCCACATTCTTATTTATCATTAAGTGATTGAATCATTTAAAGCTACTGACTGACTCTTGTTCCTTATACCAACACAACGGCGCACTACGCCTTACTTTGTCACCTCATGTGGATATAAAAATGCATTTACGTGACTCAAATTTAAGTTCATAAGTTTACGTGGGGAAAAAAAATTGTTTATAAAAACCCAAAAAAAACCTGTAATATCATCGATCTAAGTGGCTCATCAGATCTATGTTCTCTCCCTCAACCAGCGCGACAGCGTCATATATACATACGTCTGTTTGTGTTGAGTGGGGATGGGAAGGTGCTCGACTATGGCCTATGTGTAGGAATTCCATCACATTCGCCACGGTAATAGGGAAAACCATAGAAAACCCTATACAGGTGGAGACGGCCATATGTCCAATCATGAAAACATTATGTGAAGTTCTGCGTTGTGAGGCGTGGGTGAGTGTCTGTTTTTATGTATATAAATAATTATGGGAATATGTTAAAAGACAACATAAACATACTTATAAAACAGGGATGGATGGGTAACGGGAAACACCTATCGGTATTATGGAACTAGGAAGAGGAAGTACCTATTACGAGTTATCGCCCATGTCCGGTGCCGAACTGAATTTAAATCCAACAAAATGTGTTTCGGCATCCTGTGTTTGTATCTGAATTTGAAGTCGCTAGGTGAATGTATTGACCGATTGACTTAATAAGAGTGTTTATGTTTTGTTTGAGTAAACTGTAAAAGCACTCGGTTAGCCTGTGTGTGTTTGTACGTAAAAAGCGGGAATTTCTTTTTCAGAGTGTAATCTCTTTGAGGTTTGTTCTGAGTCTAGTATTAAAAGTGATTTTAATGCAACAGTTCTGAATGCACCGGAGCTGAGTGTGAGTCGAGTGATATATGCTACTCCAGACGGGAATAGCATATGTGATAACGGGACGGATAACAGTATAGTGGACCAGGAGTTTAGATGAAGGAGGTAGTGGACTTCGTCTGCAAAAGATTGGCATCATGGCTCCGATCGCTTTTCTCCCCCGGCTCTGAAATGTTCAAGAAAGATTAAAAAGGGAAATTACTGTGTTAGATTGACAAGAATGGTCTAGAAGGGAATTAACTGTATAAGTTGTACAAGAATGGTATCGATGGGAAATATATAAATAGGGTCCGACGAGATGGAAAAGAATATTTGAAAAAGGAAATAACTTTATATGATCGAAAATAATGTTGATTTTTTTTGATTTTATGGATTCTTTCGTAATCCTCTGCTAACTAGCTGGGGCTTATTCAAATACCCCTCATAATGTCTATCTAACTAGTACTGCGGCTCATTAGACCTTTTTACTATCACCATCTGATGGTTTTATTTAATTGACTGAGTTTAATTTTAAATTTAGTGTTTTCTTAGGGAAAAGATCTTAACTGGATTAAAAACCCTAAGCAAAGACAAGATAAAAAAGAAATACAAAAGTTCTGAACTTGTTGCTGATGAAAAAATTTTACTTGACTGAAGTTAAATAATTCATGTTTTTTCATATTCGGGCTGCGTCCTTTCTCGTTTGTATCTTCTTTCCTGAGATGTCGCTAGCCGAAGTGCTGAAAGTGATAGGAAAGGATTGGAATTGGGATAGGAATCGTCCAGCGCTTCCTCCGCTTTGGTCTGGGAGTCCTCGTGGAAGGTCGTTCACACGAAGAATTTGACCTCCGATGCTGCACTATCCTTTGATGGTGTCGGTCAGAAGCTCCATGAGGACCACCAGCTTTTCCGCTTTGGTTTTGCAGGTGGCGAGACTCCCTCGGACCTTGATGAGGCCCTGTAGGAGAGACATAATGTCCTCGTCATCTGAGGCGTTCGAAGGATCCTGCTCCCGTTTCTCGGGCTGCGGTACACGTCGCGACTCCGGTCGTAGAGGGGGGCTGACGAGCCGCCGCTGGCGAAATTTGCCCAAAACCTGCCGTCTACTCTGGCTGTCGGGGGTGGTTCACGCGCCTCTGGCGCCCTGCGCTGTAAGGCGCTGCTGGGCCTCGCTCTACGCCGAAGCGCAGCAACGTACGCCACTTTTTTAGGGCATTCGCTAAAGTTTGCAGGGTGAGGACCTCCGCAATTGCAGCACTTGGCGGGCAGTTCGCGGTCGGTCTTGGAGCAATTGGCCGTGGCGTGAGCTCCCTCGCACTTGACGCAGCGAGCGACGTGGGCGCAGTTCCTGGAGCCGTGGCCGAAGTTCTGGCACCGGTGGCACTGGGTACCATGCTGCAGGTGGTCGCTGCGGTACTTTGTCATTGATACCCTGCAATAGCGAAAGGTATCTGACTGCCGCCTTGAGGTGGCCCATGTTCGTCTGCTGACCGAAGTGGGCGAGATATAGGGGGTACTCCGTACCGGGCGTGGTCATCTCGACCACGACGTTGGCGGGGAAGCCTTGGGCCTCCAGGTCCTAGAGGACGGTAGCAATGGGCATCTTCGGCAGCCTCCTGATGACAGTTTTCTTTGTTTTTTCGGCCTCTGTGGTGTAGGTGTGAAAGGGCTTTTCCTCACCTCTGAGCGCGGTTGTAAGCGCACGGTGCGCCTCGACCGAGCGCACCATTACGCTGATGGTGCCTCCCCGGTTGTACCGGAAGTTGAAGGAGATGGTGCCGATGTGGCGCTTCACCTCGGCCGTGATTTGATCGTGGGTCATGCTGTTGATGGTCATGACCACAGGCGGCACCCTAGTGCTTGATCGTCCTGTTACGGTCGCGGCAGACTCACGTTTGTCTCTGCGGGTCGAAGTTGGTGGTGTCGGGCGTGATGTTGGGACTGGACGTTTAGTTGGAGGAGGCGCGACCGAGGTGTCGTCCCCTACTTCCGGTAGGCATTCATACTTGTTCCTTTGATCAAGTTTGAAGGTTGGTGTTGGTGAGGAATGCGGGAGTTTCGGCGTCGCGGTTCTCTGCCACCCTGCCTCCAGGGGTACCGAGGTGGACGTTCTGGGTCCGGCTGTCGGGGAGGCTGGCGTCTCGTAGATGAACTCGTGCATGGTGGTGCGCGGGTCGTACGTCACCCCTATTGCTCCCTTCGGGACGTCAATATGGGTGGTCATGGCTGTAGTTGAGGAAAACGTGTTCCTCGCTTTTGTTTTATAGCCAGGGACCCTTCTGGGGTGCATAACGTATGTTGAGAGGGGACGAAGAAGAGCTGTGGCGGGGGTCGTGTTCATCTGTAGGGTCGAGAATCTGAAAAAACTCGAATTTTGGCGGAGTTAGTGTTGCCTTGAAAAAGGCAGTAATTGGGAATAGCTTGTCGGCAAGTCTGGTTACCGGCAGCGATAAGCCTCGCACACACCTCTGGTACGCGTAAGACTCACTCTGTCAACGCGCACTTCCTCCTTACGACCTCGTGAGTTTTCTGTGAAAGTAGAGCCAGGTCTGCTAATCCAGAAAATACGCTTGTCGTGAAGTACTCGACTTCTTCCGGTCTCGTCTGTGACCGTCTGTCGGGTGCGACCGTCTTGCCTAGCGTCTCGGTCACGTCTCGAAAATAATGTTTTAGAGAGGAAATAACTTTATAAGACGGACAAAAATGGTCGAGAAGGGAAATAACTGTACAAGATAGACAAGAATGGCCCAGAAGGGAAATAACCGTACAAGATAGACAAGAATGGCCCAGAAGGGAAATAACTGTACAAGATAGACAAGAATGGCCCCGAAGGGAAATAACTGTACAAGATAGACAAGAATGGCTCCGAAGGGAAATAACTATACAAGATAGACAAGAATGGCCGAGAAGGGAAATAACTGTACAAGTTAGACAAGAATAGCCCAGAATGGATATAACTGTACAAGATGGACAAGAATGGTTGAGAAGGTAAATAACCGAATAAGATGGACAATAATGGTGGAGAGGAAGATTACTGAAAAGAATCCGATAAGATGGAGAAGAATGGCCGATAAGGGAAAATAACTGTAAAATTTGGATTAGAATGGTCGAGAAAGGAAATAACCTAATAGAGTCCGATAAGATGGAGAAGAATGGTCAGAAAGGGAAATAACTGAATGAGGTTGAGATGAATACCCGAGAAGTAAAATAACTGGATAAGATGGTCAATTTTGATAGAGTAAGACAATAACTTGCATGTCAATAGTAAGTTATTAAGCAGCACCATACCCCGTGCCATGCTGTGCTGAGCCAACACGTCTGTTCTGCCATGTGGAGTTCACAGCAGATCGTGGTGCCGCCCTTGCCAGTGGTTGTTTGGCACAAACAACTCATAGCCCTCTAGGAGACATACCTCCTGGAGTGCTTTGACTTTTAGTTTATTCCATAGCCTATCTATTGACTGATGGACAATATTTTTACGCTTTTTTTTGTTTTACGTGAATACCGCACAAGAATTTCAACTGCTCTTAATCCGACTGAAGGTAGTGGTGAGAGGAAGGAGATTAGGAAGGGGAAGGTTGGGAAGTTGGAAAATCGAGAAGTGTTACTGGAAGGACGCCATTCCTTCTCGACTGGAGACCTTGGCACGAATAAATCTCTACTATGCGTGAATTATGGGTTCTCACCGTGACTTCTCATATATAGATACCTGAGATATTTTGAAAAGCGCACTTTAGTTTGGATCGTATAATGTAGTTAAACATAAAAACTGTGGCTTCTGGTTCGGTATACAGTTTGTTACATCTTATTGAAAACCCTGATAGTTAGTAGCATGATGTAGGCAACTGCATTATATGGTCTGAAAACGTCAGTTTGAGCTCAAAGATGGCTCCTGGGTCCTTAACTGTTTGTTCATTCTGTGGAAATGATAAAAAAATCTCGCCTTATTGTATGTTTTTAGGATGTATATATCAAAGTGATACATCTTTGTATTTAAATATAATTTATTTTCGTCAGCCAACGCAGTTACTGCATCTAAGTATAGTCGTAATTTAATACAATATTCACTAGTGCAAATCTTTATAAGAAACTTCAGACCGTCGGCAAAAAGTAGCCAAGTGAAATGTTCCATGTATTCTCGTAGGTCCTCGATTAGTATTAAGAACAAGAAGGGGGCTAGATTAGACCCCTGTGGTATTCCAAAAACATGCAGTGAGTTCCCTAGGCTCAAGCGTCGATGAAAACATAGTGTCGCCTATTTCTTTAATAGGACAAAATAGATTATGAGAGGTTCGTCAGAACCGATTTCGTGCATATTTTTCAATAACACATCGTCATCAACTCGGTCAAACGGCTTAGCGAAACTATGTACGAGATTATCACATCTGTTTGATATTGCGAACCCAGTCCTCTCGCCACCCTTTGCGAGAGCTCAAGAAGGTTGGACGTGGTAGACTTTTTGGCATTTGTCATGTTGATTTCCTTCAAGAAATCGATTACTTGATTTTTTGAAAATTTTCACATATGATATGACACTGGATGAATGACATTAGCTTTTTATTGTTTTTTAAAGGTCCGCATGTATCAAATATAATTATAAGGACAGTAAAGAAGCAGTCTACATCCTCGTTTATCGATTACAAATAGGTGATCCCTGTTAAAGTAATACAATGTATTTTCACACCGGTTTTTGTTGATGTGCTTAAAATTAAATTTTGTTAAGTGGATCCAATTCTAAATTAAAGGTAGTGGAGTTCGGTAATGGTTTGAACGCGTTCCACGACCTGCTGCATCGCGCCCTCGACAAGGCTGCCGAGATGGCCATTGTGGGATGGTGGGCATGTTCTTTGTAACCAATGATTCAACACTGTACATCACATGACAAGTGTTTATGTTTGCTTGACACTAAATCCAGCATATTGTTGTGTTTGTTTAAGCACTGAATTGTGTCGCTGCAATCCATTGGAGTCAATGAAACAAATGTGGTCTAGTTAAACATTTTCTGGCTTGTTGTGCAGGTTAAACCTCCTTCCCTTTCCCACTCCCTTCAGCTTTACAGCATTCTCCGATTGGGGGCGGCACAGTTTTTCATTAAAAAAGAGTTCATACAACAGTTTTCAGATCATACAAAGAAGAATAAAATTTACTACCATAAAAAAACACTCACTTTTAAAACTAATCGAGTTGGTAAAAAATTCTAATTTGATCACAGCGTTTACTATTGCTGTCCCTTTTGTGTTATATATTTAAAATTTAGAAGAGTAAGCAAGACAAAAGGATGTTTCTCATTGAAGTTTAACAAAAACATTACTGTCGGACGTGTGAACATATGCACTAATACACACAATCCTAAGTATTTGTCGTTTTGGAATATAGCAATTACACGAAAAGTTATTTAAAAATAGTTAGTAAAATTAAACTCACCATTATATAGTTTTGAGAAAAACGCGTTTGAATGTCTGAAGTGTTAAAATTTTACCAATGTTCCCATTATACACTTGTTTTAAAATCAAAGCGGTTTGTTGTCACGGAGTTATTATAATTCCTGTTTTAATTTATTTTTTATCTTTACTTAGATAAAAACCTCATTTAAAAAAAAAACTAAAATAATATTTTTGTACTTGATTCAAACATTTATTGTTTATATCTCAATAAATGCTACATATAAAGTTACCAACGAAGTGCCACTGTAGATTCGTTTTACAAGATTCCAAATATGAGTCTAACTTTATTTTGACCTATTTTAACTTGGTTCAAACCAACACCACTGGTTAATTTGTTTATTTATTTCCTTGTGTCCATTGATTAATGCATGGTAAGAATATTTTGGTGGGTAAAAAAGTCATGTTACATCCCGTGTTTGATTATATAAATAATATTCTACATTTAGGTGCGCCCTTGAGGTGATTTTTCACAAAAACGGCGCTATACAAATTATCCAAGTATTATTATTATTATTAATAGTTTTAATTGTTGTGGAAGTTTTTATTTTTAAACATGGCAACATTAGAAAAACTGGCAACTTTGGTAGGGATGGGACGTCAGAAATTGGTTGTCGCTGCGGTTCCAGCTACCGGGAACTGGCGAGGTACCCGTTAATTATTCAGTTATTCTTAGAACTAATTTCTGGTGCCAGAAAAGTTCCAGGGAGAAGATTTCGAATTTGGGCTTATATTTTAAAGATAAAAAGCTTAAGATTTTTTTTTATTTCCGAGGGATAAGGGTTGCTGACGATTATTTGGAATGGAAAAGCACTGTTGTATGCAAGAATTGAAAGGTGTGGGCTTGGGCGCGAAAATGAACAGTGTGAAAGTATGTTGCCTATTGTATGCGGATGATGCGGTGCTGATTGCTGACAATATGGAAGATCTACAGTTTCTCGTGTCTAGGATGAACCAAGTATGTATGCAAAATGAGTTGATGATGAATGTAAGTAAGTCCAAAGTGATGGTGTTTGAAAGAGAGAGTACGAGAACAGCGTGCAATATAGTTGTGAATGATGAATACTTGGAGCAAGTGGATGAGTTCGTGTATTTGGGAAGTATGTTTACAAGAGACGGAAAGGCTGATAAGGATATTGAAAGAAGGGTGAATGCAGGAAACTCCATTAATGGAGGACTGAACGCTGTTGGGGCAAATAAGAAATTGTCCAAAGAAGCGAAGCTAGCAGTCCACAATGGAGTGCTTATACCAACCCTGATGTATGGCAGTGAGGCATGGAACTGGCAGAGGAAGGATGAAAGTAGACTGAATGCTGTGGAAATGAGATCTTTGAGACGGATGTGCGGTAAAACCATGTATGACCGTATTACAAATGTGGATATCCGGAAAGAATGCAAGGCTGATGTGAGCGTAATGGATAGGATTAAGAAAGGGACGCTTAGATGGTTTGGGCATGTAGAGCGAATGAACGAAGAAAGGAGTGTGAAAAGAATATATGATGCGAAAGTGAATGGAAGAAGAAGTCGAGGACGCCCGAGAAAGACATGGCACGATCAAGTGAATCAAATACTTGAATCGGGTCGTGTGAAGAGTCAGAATAACAGAAGAGTATGTATGAGACGATGTATGAATGTAAATGAAGCAAGAAGTGTGTGCCAAGACAGAGTTGTATGGCGGTCCGTCCTCTCTGCCTACCCTTGCGGGGAAACGGCGTGATGGTTAGTTAGTTAGTTAGTTAGAAAAGCACTGGAACTGTGGAACCGATTCCATGTAAGCGGGACCAGGAATATCCACCATCTCTATAATAATATCATAAATTGTTTCTCGTTTGCAATGTTTGCATTGAAGTTATGTTCCTCGCCGCTGAAACACGTTGTCATTGATACTTTGCACTTCGCCTTGTCCGTGAGTAGATTTGTTGTTTTCCTTATTAACTCGTCCTTCGCCCAGCGGCAATACATGTTGAACATTAACCTTTTGCTTTTTGTAAAAACGTTTTGCATTGCTTATGTGTAGGTCCTTTTTTCTGCGAACCTTTAGTTTGTAGGTTATGTTTGTTTTATTTCCGTAGAAACTTGTACACGTGTCGATGTGAGTAAACGGCACCTTTCACTCACAGGGACAACGCAGACATTGTGAGTGGCTCAGGCGTCAATCCAGAATTGTGGTTTGACTGGAAGGTAGGCAGCAGTGGCGCTTGGTGAGCAAACGCGGATGACGCACGATTCCTTGGTCAACAGCGAGACATCATTCATATGTAAATATATTATTTATGACATATATGTTGGCATTAGTAAAAATTTAAATATATATAAGACGTTTATGTTTTTCCCACAGTTTGAACGTATGGTATTCGGCGCTGCCCTCAGATAAATCATATCGACAGTTCTAGTGACCGCACAGTCACCGGGGAAAAGTAACCGGAACAGGAATATGGCAATGTCTAGTGGCACCATTGCTACAACTGACAGCTTCCGCTCGTGATTCGCCGCGTTCACTGTGTTCAAGATTAGCTTAAATTTACTGTGATCACAAACAGTGCTGCTGTATGTATACACTGTGTGGAATCATCAATGATATTCGCTACCCAAATAAAACCAATTTCTGACAACTGTCGCATAGTTCAGGCAAGTGGCCTCAAAATCGTTAGAGTGTAGTTATATTTGCCATTGCTCTAGAATTCTCATAGTGAGGAGCTGAGTCCAATCGCCGAGTAGTATCTATCTGACTTGGAGGCTCTAACAGTGTTGCCATTGATCTTTCTAACATCTGTTGCAGTTTGACCACCAAGACGAGCAGACGGCGAGGAGATGTACTCCGAAATAGATATAGACCTCCCGGATATTAAGAAGGAATGCCTGGAGTACTCCGAGGGTGTCGAGCGGATGAAAGGTACGGAGGAAATGTTGGTATATAAGTGTGATATATAAGAAAAAGATATATACAGGCCCTGTGGTTTAAAGCTTTCGCATAGTTAGCAGATGTGTGACAGGTAATAATGTCTTATCACTATAAGCTCGATATATTTAATGCAAGTTAGATGTAAAAGAAAATGAAACATTTATTTGTTCAAAATCTATATATTGGTATGTGTTTTCATTAAATTGTGTATCTAGTAGAAATTGACACTATATTTGAATTAAAATTATTAACTATCGCATATTCATTTATTGCTTTGATTTTTTCCACAGAACAAGCTACGGAAGATGAAACATTATTTAAGGAATCTCTTCTAACAGAACGGAAAGTTGCCGCTAAACCAAAGCTAAAGAAAAATCCCAAAGCTCTCGCATGTCCCAGTTGCAGCTATTCGTGTGATGACCCGTCGAGATTAAACAGGCACTTACTGATGCACTCTGGAAAAGAACCGTTCTCCTGCTCCGAATGTAGTTACACATGTTCCCTAAAGGCAAATTTAAAAAACCACATAATGACCCATTCTTCATCAAAACCACTTTTTTGTTTGGAACCAAACCTAAGTTCTCAATTAAATAGTCACATGCTTACTCACGGCGGAGACAAACTGCTTTCGTGTTCTATTTGTAACTACTCATGTTCTCGAAAGTCAGATTTAACGAGGCACATGCTTACTCACAGTGGATTAAAACCATTCTCTTGTTCCAGTTGTAACTACTCGGGTTCACAAAAGTCTTATTTGAAGAGGCACATGCTTACTCACAGTGTATTAAAACCATTCTCGTGTTCCACTTGCAACTACTCATTTTCTCAAAAATATTATTTAAAGAGTCACATGCTTACTCACAGCGGAGAAAAGCCATTCTCTTGTTCCATTTGTAACTACTCATTTACAAAAAAGTATAGTTTGAAGAGTCACATGCATACTCACAGCGGATTCAAACCATTCTCGTGTTCCATTTGTAAATATTCATGTTCGCATAAATCTAATTTAAACAATCACATGCTGACTCACAGTGAATTAAAACCATTCTCTTGTTCCAGTTGTAACTACTCGTGTGCTCGAAAATTTAGTTTGAAGAGTCACATACTTACTCACAGCGGAGAAAAGCCATTCTCTTGTTCCATTTGCAACTGCTCGTTTACACAAAACTCTAGTTTGAAGACTCACATGCTTACTCACAGCGGAGATAAACCATTCTCTTGTTCCAATTGCAACTTCTCGTGTACCGTAAAATCTAGTTTAAAGAGTCACATGCTTACTCACAGCGGATTAAAACCATTCTCCTGTTTCAATTGTAACTTGTCCTGTACCCAAAATTCTCATTTAAAGCGTCACATGCTTACCCACAGTGTAATAAAACCATTCTCTTGTTCCAGTTGCAACTACTCGTGTTCACAAAAGTCTTATTTAAATAGGCACATGCTTACTCACAGTGTATTAAAACCATTCTCTTGTTCCAGTTGTAATTACTCATTTTCTCTAAAATCTTATTTAAAGAGTCACATGCTTACTCACAGCAAAGAAAAGCCGTTCTCTTGTTCCATTTGCAACTACTCGCTTAAAAAAAAGTCTTGTTTGAAGAGTCACCTGCTTACTCACAGTGCAGAAAAACCATTATCGTGTTCCAATTGCAACTACTCGTGTACCCGAAAGTCTAGTTTAATTAGGCACATGGTTACTCACAGTGGACAAAAACCACTCTAGTGTTCCATTTGCAACTATTCATGTTCACATAAGTCAGGGTTAAAGAATCACATGCTGACTCACAGTGCGCCAATAACTTTTATTTAATCAAAATGTGTCATAACACATTTAATTCGTATAAAAAAAATAAAAAGTATATTTGCGGCACGTTCCAGAGTGGTAGATACTCTAAGTATCGCCCTGGTGAAAGACCACCATTCAGAATTGAAACGTTGCTTGAAATGGCTTTAGCCGTGTTTGGTGACCAGATCTGAATAGCCAGGTACTTCCCAACCTTCCTATTCCCATTCTCCTTCCCCTCCCTATACCTTCAGCCTCACAACATACCCTATTTTGGGGATGCCATAGTCTCACTGGCTCTAGACGGTTGAGAGCAGTTGAGACTCTTGTTCGGTATTCATATAAAAAATAAAATAAAAAAACCATACTCGTGTTCCGATTGTACATACTCATGTTATCTTATATCTCACTCCAAAAGGCACATGCTCACTCACAGTGGATTAAAACCTCTATCGTGTGTCAATTGCAACAACTCGCTTACCCAAAAGTCTAGTTAAATTAGGCACATGGTTACTCACAGTGGAGAAAAACCATTCTCGAGTTCCAATTGTAACTACTCATGTTCACACAAATCTAGTTCTAAGATTCACATGCTTACTCACAGTGGAATAAAACCATTTACGTCTTCATGTTACCTCAATAGTCAATGTTAAAAAGACACATGCCTACTCATAGTTTAATAAAACCATTCTCGTGCTCCAATTGCAACTACTCGTGTACCCAAAAGTCTAGTTTAAATAGACACATGCTGACTTACACTCTCGGGTTCCGTTCGTCACTACTCGTGTTATCAAAGAGACATGCTTACTCTCATTGGAGAAAAACTAATATCGTGTTCCAGTTGTTACTACTCACGTTCTCAAAAATCTCATTTAAATAGTCACACGCTGACTCACAGTGGATTAAAACCATTCTCGTGTTCCAATTGCAATTCTCGTGTACCCAAAAGTCTAGTTAAGAATCACATGCTTACTTCTATCGGATTATAATTTTTCACATGTCCCCACTGCAGTTATTCATCAGACTGTAATTTTATGTTCGTCAAGTCTCGCTTCAAGATTTGACGTTTTTTTTAAAATTATATTTTTACCTGAACAAATCAAATATGGGATTATAAATTTTGTTTGTTTATTAATAAAGTCTGAATTATTATTAACTGCTTTCTAAATTTCCAAATTATTTAAACTGATACCTGACGCGTTTTGTGTAAGAGGTTTATTCCCGTAGTATTATTCAAAGATTCCACTTCCCTGCACCCGCTCCACCTCTAATTAGTTCTTTACCTCTATTATACTTATATCTCTCTGTCTATCTCTACTATATCTTGTATCTCTCTGCCATTTATTACTGTCTTATACTTAGAATATATAGAGTGGTATCAATCCAAGGCAGTGCAGTCAGTTTTTGATGATTTTTACCTGATTCGGCGGACCTGGGCGTGGCTAAGACTAAGGCTAGGGTAATTATACATCCATTCATATCACATATCGACATAATGTCTTTGTTTATTCGTAAAACCACTTTTCCACAGTATTGATATCAACACGAATATAGTATCTAACCTAAAAAACCGTTTAGTTGTGTCTAGTTTAGTGGCATAGTAAAAAATGTGGAGCGGAGTGGCGCGGTGACCCAGGAGCCCAAAATCATTGCGACAGTACATTGAAGCGGAGTATTATATTTGTTGTCTCTTTCTCTCTCACGGTGTACGACGTAAAAACCCGGAGAAAGTGATTCATCTCAAGTTTGTATCGGTCTAGTAAAAATAATTAGCTCTCTCTCCATACATTGTTTTTCCAAGGTCTTATACGAGTATGTATATCTCTGTATGTAATTGTGTCTCCCTCTACTATATTTTGTATCTCTCTCTTTAATCACTGCCCTATTTATACCTGTCTGTATGTAATGTTATTTAGTTGATGTAAAAGCCCTGAAGAAGCTTGAGAAAAGCGAAACCTGGTTGGCGGTTAACTCAAATAAAGTGGTGTTTTGCAAAGTTTATTGTTTTATTTAATATGCAATGTCACACCCCCAAGTTTTTGCTTCCTTCGAAAATAAAAAAAAAAGATTACATGCTGCCGTGGAAAATTGCAGCTGTCAAGTCAAGCAATTTGTAGCACAAAAAAGGCAAAGCAAAGTACGCCAAGTTAGAATTTTTTTTTTCATTAAAATATTAACATACAAAATACATTTAGTATATTAATCCCAAGGAGTAAAAAAAACTCATTCTGGGAAGGGCAACATTATAAAACAAAAAGAAATTATATTTTTATAAAGACTTACAAATTCCAAATAGGAAGCACAAAAGAAGAGGCAACAAGCGAGAAAATACATCAAGAAGAGACTTATAGGAGTAGAGACTTACTAGATAAACATCACAAATACAACAAGAAAGACATTCACACACACAGAGGTCTCACAGATAGGACACATCACTGATTTATAAAATTTTCGAGAAAATATCCTTTAAGTTTTTTTGCCAATATTTTTTTGTTCGCAACTGGGAGTTTTAATTCATTGGGTAATGCGTTGTTATGTGTATATACGAAGTATTGTAAGGAGTTAATTCCAAATTTAGTTGTGTGAGTAGATGACGATAAGTGTATTTGATTTAGTGATCGTGTTTTGTGCTGGTGTATGTCTGCATTTAAAGCTGGTTTATTGTTAGTGTGTGAGAGTTATGAATTAATTGTAATATGGCAGTTGTAATGTTATATTTTGGCAGAATCGTAAAAGGAAGAATTATTGTATGTGAGTATGTATCTTTGACATGAGTATCCCGTGGTAAATTATATATATTCCTTATGGCTCTATTTTGGATTACTTGTATATCTGATAGCAAGTAACGTACTCGTGTACTGTCGCTAGGTTGTCTTCCACACACTTATGTATTTGTGCATTCACTATCTCACTTATACCATTTGATATGTGAATAATTGTATTAATTGAAATAATAAGTGATTTGTGTGTACTTCGCATGAAAACAAACTCCATGAGATTTGTTTTTTGTTCCCGAATGATTTTTACACTTGTCAAAAGCACAGGAAGGCATTTTATCTCAGAAAAGTGCTTACAGCGATGCGTTTGTAGCAGCTGGTGACAGCTTGTTTGACAAACAAATGTTTGTGCGAGACTAAACGCAGTAAATCTCAGATATGCCGCGTTGGCTTAGTTTAGTGCAGTCACGCGCGTTGTCTCAGTAACGTATCTAGATTATTTAATTCATCTAAGTTCCAGAATAAACTTTTGCCAGGAGAGTTGGCGAAGGTAAGAAAAAACGTATTATAACTGATATTAAAAAGATTCTAAAAGATACTTACCCCAACAATATTCCTAAATTTGCGGTTTCAAGCATTAGCAAAGTACCGCCGGTCACATTCGATTACATCGACACAACCGCATTTTTGAGAGATCTTATTATTAAGAGTGACGTCCAAAAACAGTATCGACGGCTCCAGTGACCGCCAAGTCACCGAAAGAAAGTAACCGGAACAGGAATATGGTCATCTCTAGTGACACCATTGTTACGACTGACAGCTCCCCTGTGCTCGTGGTTCGCTGCGTTCATTGTGCTGAATATTAGATCAAATTTACTGTGATCACAAACAGTGCTGCTGTATGTATACACTGCGTGGGATTCATCAGAGATATTAGCTACCCAAATAAATCCAATTTCTGACAACTGCCGCATAGTTCAGGCAAGTTGCCTCGAAATCGTTAACGTGTAGTTATACTTGGCATTGCTTTAGGATTCCCATAGTGAGCTGAGTCCAATCGCCGAGTAGTATCTATCTGACTTGGAGGCTCTAACAGTGTTGCCATTGATCTTTCTACCATCTGTTGCAGTGTGACCACCAAGACGACATCAGGAACTCGTCGAGCAGACGGCGAGGAAATGTACTCCGAAATAGATATAGACCTCCCGGATATTAAGAAGGAATGCCTGGAGTACTCCGAGGGTGTCGAGCGGATGACAGGTACGGAGGATTACTTTTGTGCAATAGATCTGTCAAGTGTTTTGGACAGATTAAAACACACGACAAATGCTGACAATATCTCTATAATGTTATATTTTGACAGCTATTAAACATCCAAACTTTAACAATGCAACCACTGGGAGATTATATTGTATTGTGTGTGATATACGAGAAGGGGATATATATACATACTCTGTGGTTTAAAACTTTCACATAGTTAGCAGATGGATGACAGGTAACAACGTCTTATCACTAGAAGCTCGATATATTCAAAGCAAGTTAGATGTGAAAGACAAAAACAAATAAATAAGTTTAAAATCCATATATTTGTATGGTTTGCATAAAATTGTGTATTTAGTAGAAATTGACAAAAAAATAGGAACTATCGCATATTAATTTATTGCTTTGATTTTTTTTAGCAGAACAAGCTACGAAAGATGAAACATTATTGAGGGAATCTCTTCTAACAGAACGGAATGTTGCCACTAAACCAAAGCTTAAGAAAAATCCCGAAGCTCTCGCATGTTCCAGTTGCAGCTATTCGTGTGATAACCCGTCGAGATTAAACAGGCACTTACTGATACACTCTGGAAAAGAACCGTTCTCCTGTTCTGAATGCAGTTTCACATGTTTGCTAAAGGCAAATTTAAAAAAACACATATTGACCCACTCTTCATCAAAATCATTCTCATATTCAAAGCCGACCCAAAAGTCTCATTTAAATAGTCACATTCTTACTCACAGTGGAGGAAAACTATTTTCGTGTTTCAATTGCAACTACTCATGTTCGCAAAAGTCTAATTTAAAGAGACACATGCTGAATCACAGTGGATTAAAACCATTCTCTTGTTCCAGATGTAACTACTCATGTACACAAAAGTCTAATTTGAAGAGTCACATGCTTACTCACAGTGGATTAAAACCATTCTCTTGTTCCATTTGTAACTACTCTTGTACCCGAAAATCTAGTTTGAAGACTCACATGCTTATACATGACGTCGAAAAACCATTCTCGTGTTCAAATTGCAACATCTCATTTTCGCAAAAGTTTAGTTTAAAAAACCACATTCTGACTCACAGTGGATTAAAACCATTCTCTTGTTCCAAATGCAACTACTCCAGTTTTCAAAAATATCATTTAATTAGGCACATGCTTACGCACAGTGAATTAAAGACACTTTCGTGTTCCAATTGTAATTACTCGTGTAACCAAAAGTATTATTTAAAGAGGCATATGCTCACTCACAGTGGATTAAAACCATTCTCGTGTTCCAACTGTGACTACTCCTGTTTGCATAAGTATAGTTTGAAGAGTCACATGCTCACCCACAGCGGAGAAAAACCATTTTCGTGTTCCACCTGCAAATATTCGACTAATCTAAAGTCTAATTTAAAGAGTCATAGACTTACTCACATTGTGTTAAAACCATTATAATTTTCCTTTTGCAACTTCTCATGTTCTCAAAAGTCTAGTTTAGAGAGTCACCCGCTGAATCACAGTGGATGAAAACCATTGTAGTGTTCCAATTGCAATACTTGTGTACCCAAAAGTCTTGTTTATATAGTCACATGCTGACTCACGTGGATTAAATCTATGTTTTTGTTTCAATTGTAATTATTCATGTTCGCATAAGTTTAGTTTAAAAAGTCACATGCTGACTTACACTCGAAAAAAACTATTCTCGTGTTGACTCACACCTTTCTTAAAAGTTCTTAAAAGTCCAGTTTCAAGAGTTACATTCTAACTCACAGTGGAATAAAACCTTTTTCCTTCTTCGTCCGCAATTTTCGTAATTTTGAGGTTACAGTTAAAGACCCATCTGCGTATTCACTACGGAACGAATCCCTTCTCGTGTCCTTACTTGAGCTATTCGTTTCCACAAAAGTCTAGTCCAAAGAGTCACACAATAACTTACATTCTCGTGGTCTGGGTGTCGTTTTTTGTGACAAAGCCTTTCTACCGTCATGATATATTTCAGTATATCATTAACTTTGTTTACATATGTATTCATAGTTTTTTTTTGTACGTTCGTTATTACTATTTTTTACCGTTGTATTTTCCTATGCATTACATGTCACTTGTAGGCTTGCACCACCTTCTCTGATATTTTGAATAAATAATTTAAAATATTGAGAAAACTATTTTTTTTAATTAAAAATGAGAAATCAGGACTTGATGTCACATAGGAAATATTGTCATATAGGAAACTGATTACGTAAGTTAAGGACTATGAAAACGGGAAGTGGGACGTACGGTATAATTGAAAAAAAATAATAAAAATGACTGAGTTGCCATGTCTCCTGGTAGTTTATCAACTAGATAAGCTATATTTTGTACAAACGTATCGGTATATATATATCGGTATATATATTATGCGACATAACAAGACGTAACTCAACGGTTTTTCAGGTTATATCCTATATTTTTGTTCATAACAGTACTGTGAAAAAGTGGTCATACAAATAAACAAAAACATTATGTCGACATATATATATATATATATATATATATATATATATATATATATATATATATATATAATTTCTTTTCATAAAAATATTTTATTGAATTTATTGTACACAGTGTACATGATTTATTTAATACTAACAGTAGGTATTAGCGTTGGGAAAAATAAAAAGAGATTTGGATTTATCCGCTTGTTTTTGGAACCGGTTCCTCGCCGAAAAAGCACGTACTAGTCGGTAGAGTTTAGAAAAGAACTGGAACCGGTTCCTTGCCAAATTACATAGTACTAGTCGGTAGAGTTTTGAAAACCAACAGAACTGGAATTGGAACTGGTTCCTCGCCGAAAAGCACATGATAGTCGGTAGAGATTTCAAAGTGAAAAGCACTGGTAGACATTTCAAAACGAAAAGAACTGGAACTGGTTCCTTCATTTTGGAATGTCAATGCCTTCACAACGGTGCTGCTTCAAATTGAAGTACTTCTTTCAATGGAATGAAGTTAATCAAATGAATGAAGGCTAAAATGAACTACCAACTTCAGTTGAAGTGTTGGTTCAGTGAAATGAAGTTATTGAAATGAATGAAGGCTAAAATGAACTACCACCTTCAATTGAAATATTTGTTCAATGAAATGAAGTTATTAAAATGAATGAACGCTATAATGAACTACCGACTTCAATTGAAGTATTTGTTCAATGAACAATTAATGAAGTACGAACTGTTGCCAAAAGAAGTAGTTCTTTGAAGCAGTTCTTTCAAAGCAGTCACAACGCTAGTAGGTATAGTAAAAATACAATCAATATATGTCTAGTTTCTTGTTTATGATAATTACCTAATGACGTTACATATATATAGACACGTTATAGCGCTCTCAAAATGGCAAGCAATAATCACGCTAGTTGGTGTGATCGGTGTTTAAGACGATCTAGTACTAAACGGTCACGCGTCGCTTGAGGTCGTTTCAAGCAAGTATGGAACGCGGTCCGAACTTCGGATCTGTTTCGTTCATACACATATTCTATGGATGTCTATCTTTGTCATACATGACCGATATTTGAATGATGAATTTACTGGTAACGTGTGTGTTTTGCTTGCCACATTTTGTGTTAATATTGTAAGGCTATAACGTGTCTATATTTGTAACTTCATTGTAATGACCTCCCTAATAGAGCAGATTCACGTGCTTGGGCAGGGAATGTACTTACAAGGCTTTCTTGAACTCATTTTTTTTTTATATATTCGTATTGAACATTAATTTCGTGTCTTACCATATTTATAATGAAAACAGATAGAATTTGTTTACAACCACTTTATTATTAGATATTTTTTCCACTGGTTTCTGAAGTACCCTTCCATCTTCAGGAAAATATTAAAATTCAACATTTTTTAATATTGTTCCGAAGATGAAAGGGGGCTTTCAAAACCGGTCGCCAAAGAGTCATTCCAAATAATTCGAGAATATTTTTTTAATAATTAGTGTTTATCAACAACATCAAATTGAAAGTGCTGGATTTAAATTTAGAGTTATCTTACTCTCAAAATACAGGGAAACCTTATTCTTTATGCAGTGTTTAATAAACTTTTTTTTTTCCAAAACTTTTTATTGTCATATAATACGAGGGGAAAAACAATCACTGCGAAAACGACTGTAAGTCCAGCAAGAAAAAGAAGCGTCATTGTCCACGAAAATCAATTTTATGTTCTAATTGTAACTACTCGTGTTCTCGAAAGTTTTATCCAAATAGGCACATGCTCACTCACAGTGGATTAAAACCATTCTCGTGTTCCACATGTAACCATTCATGTTCTCGAAAATCTTTTTTAAAAATTCACTTTCTAACTCACAGTGAAGAAGAACCATTCTCGTGTTCCACACGTTACTCTTGTTACCAAAAATCTGTGTCGAAGAGGCACATGATGACTCACAGCGGATTGAAACCATTCTCGTGTTCCATTCGCACCTACTCATGTTTTCATAAATTTCATTTTAATAGACACATGCTTACTAACAGTGAAGAAAAACTATTCTCGTGTTCCAGTTGTAATTCTCGTGTAATCAAAAGTCCATGTTAAAGAGCCACATACTTACTCTATGGATTGAAACTTTTCTCTTGTTCCATTTGTAACTACTCGTGTTTGTATAAGTCTGATTTAAATAGACACATGCTTACCAACAGTTTTCAATATTCGCTGATGAACTTGACAGATGCTCTTTAGGTAAAGCGCGCCTTTGTTTGGGGATGTAGAATAAAATATAATCACTTTACTTGCATAGTTTTTATTGGAAAAATTTATAAAGTATAATAATTAAACCTTTAACTGAAGATATTTAAGAACCGCACAGTAGTGCGATCTGAATAGGAATGCTTGAGATGAAAAGGTTGACTTTAAAACAGAGTCGTAGTATTGGTCAACTTAAATATCATAGTCTAACATGTGGTCTATGGGATAATGCATGTTCAAAAGAATTTAAAAAATCGATCTTTACAACACAGTTTAAGAGACAGAAAGACATTGAAGGAAGCAATAAAAAAATACAAAAGGACATTGGTATGAATGGTTAGTGACAGGGGGTAAATTGCACATGGGCGCAACTGGGTGGGCCATTACACAGTGGATAAAAACCATTCTCTGGTTTCAATTGCAACTACTTCTGTTCGAATAAGTCTTATTTAAAAAGTCACTTGCTGATTAACTTTAAATTAAAACCATCATCGCGTTATAATTGTTACTACTCGTATACCCAAAATTTTAGATCAAAAAGTCAAATACTTCATTCATATTGGATTAAAACCGTTTTCATGTCCTGACTGCAGTAATTTTTTAAAATCTAATTTAAATGCATACAAGCTTACTCACGTTAAGCTAAACCTTTCCTGTGTTCTGACTGACAATTCATGTTTACAAAAGTTTAGTGTTATGTGTTGCATATATTAGATTGATTTTATTTTTATAACTTAAAAAAATAATAATTTTATCGATATAACTTGCCCCGCAGCTATTATTAACCTTAGATGAATTAAATAATGTAGATACGTTACTGAGAAAACGCGCCTGGTTGCACTTAACCAAGTCAACGAGACATCCCTTCGAAACACGCTTCATATAGCTATCTCTTCCGCACACACATATTCTTTGAATGCCTTTCCTTTTCATAGGCGGGTGAAACATTTAGTGATGCAACATTAGTGGTGCTACATTTTTGTAAGATTTGTATGAATATGACGTGACTTGTATTTTATGTCTATGTTATTAACCGCCATTGTTTTCATAGTTTCCTTTTCTTGTTGATACGCTTCTTGTTAAGAGGGATGTAAAAGAGTATATGTACCATTGAATGGCAAGCTGATAGTTCATGGGATTAAGGGTGATTTATTTAAGTGTGTCTATTATTATTTTTACCGATTGTAAGATAAAAAAAAAACATCTTGCCTTCGACCTCGTGTTGAACTGTGAAACAGATTTATGTTTCAATGGTGTTGGCCTATTTGGTATATTTTTCTATCTAGCTGTCTATTGGGGTCTTTCCAACAAATTAAGATTTCCTCTACATATCTGACAAAGTCTATAATGTTTGGCTAAAGGAGATTGAAAATATAATTTAACGGTGATTTCGTGTCATATCAAATATGATGGTAATATTATTAAAAAGGAAATAGTTTGTTTTCACGCAATTTTTTATGAGTTGGAATAACTCTTTTCCTATTACAGGGTTAAATTAGATTTTTCAAAAATACTTTTCTATGATTTTACATGGTAACGACATTAGCAACATTGGCGACCTCTGTAGGGATGGTCGATTTCGGAATTGGTTGTCGCTGCAGTTCCAGTTACCGAGGACTGGCGGGTTAACGGCTATTTATTCATGTATTTTTAGAACCGATTCCTGGTGCCAGAAAAGTACCACGAAGAAGATTTTGAAGTCGGGTTTATATTACCAATAAAAGATTCCTATGGATTGTTATTTCAGGGGGAGGGGGGTTGCTGGCGATATTTGAAAAAAAAATAAAATTATATGAATACCGCACAAGAGTCTCAACTGCTCCCAACCGTCTAGAGCCAGTGAGACTATGGCATCCCCAAATAGAGTATGTTGTGAGGCTGAAGGTAGTGGGGAAAAGAAGGACATTGGGAAGAGGAAGGTCGGGAAGTACCTGGCTATTCAAATCTGATCACCAAACACGGCTCAAGCTATTTCAAGCAACGTTTCGATTCTGAATGGTGGTCTTTCACCAGAGCGATACTTAGAGTATCTACCACTCTGGAACGTGCCGCAAATATACTTTCTGTTATGTGTATATGAATTAAATGTGTTATGACGCATATTAATTAAATAAAAGTGTGTAGCGCACGCCGGGTTTGAACCCGCGACCTTTGGATTCGTAGTCGAGCGTCTTACCACTCGACCAAGAAGGCCGTCAATATATATATTCTGATATTCTGGGATCGAGAAGCACTGGAACTGTGAAACCGATTCCTTGTAACCGGGCCCAGGCATATCCACCATCTCTAAAACAATACCATAAATTGTTTCTAATATACATTAAGGTTATGTTCCTCGCCATTGAAACGAGTCGTTGAAACTTTGCGCTTCGCCTTGTCCGTGAGTAGATTGTTTTCCTTATTGACTTGTTATCTGACCAGCGGTAATACATGTTTTATGTTAATCTATTTCTTTCTGTAAAAACGTTTTTCATTGCTTACGGGTAGGGACGTTTTTCTACGAAACCTTTATTATGTAGGTCATGTCGTTTGACTGGAAAGTAGGCAGCAGTGTCAACGGATTTGACGCGCATGGTGAGCAAACGCGGATGACGCCTTAGATGAATTAAATAATGTAGATACGTTACTGAGACAACGCGCGTCACTGCACTAAACTAAGCCAACGCGGCATACCTGAGATTTACTGCGTTTAGTTTCGCACAAACATTCGTTTGACAAACAAGCTGTCACCAGCTGCCACAAACGCATCGCTGTAAGCACTTTTCTGAGATAAAATGCCTTCCTGTGCTTTTGACAAGTGTACAAATCATTCGGAAACAAGAAACAAATCTCATGGAGTTTCTTTTCATGCGAAGT
This sequence comes from Drusus annulatus, assembly GCA_022651775.1. Classification (NCBI taxonomy): domain Eukaryota; kingdom Metazoa; phylum Arthropoda; class Insecta; order Trichoptera; family Limnephilidae; genus Drusus; species Drusus annulatus. The sequence goes on from JAGWCC010001152.1 coordinate 43,352, forward strand.
ACACACAAATCACTACACATCCAAACGCTAGCTGAATAAGTTGTTCCTCTTAGTAGTAACTAAATAACTAACTAACCATCACGCCGTTTCCCCGCAGGGGAAGGCAGAGAGGACGGACCGCCATATAACTCTGTCTTGGCACACAATCCTTGCTTCATTTACATTCATACATCGTCTCATACATACTCTTCTGTTATTCTGACTCTTCACATGACCCGATTCAAGTATTTGATTTATTTGATCGTGCCATGTCTTTCTCGAGCGTCCTCGACTTCTTCTTTCATTCACTTTCGCATCATATATTCTTTTCACACTTCTTTCTTCGTTCATTCACTCTACATGTCCAAACCATCTAAGCGTCCCTTTCTTGATCCTATATCAGCCTTGCATTCTTTCCGGATATCCACATTTTTAATACGATCATACATGGTTTTACGCACATGCGTCTCAAAGATCTCATTTCCACAGCATTCAGTCTACTTTCATCCTTACTCTGCCAGTTCCATGCCTTACTGCCATACATCAGGGTTGGTATAAGTACTCCATTGTGGACTGCTAGCTTCGCTTCTTTGGACAATTTCTTATTTGCGCCAACAGCGTTCAGTCCTCTATTAATGGAGTTTCCTGCATTCACCCTTCTTTCAATATACTTATCAGCCTTTCCGTCTCTCGTAAACATACTTCCTAAATACACAAACTCATCCACTTGCTCCAAGTATTCATCATTCACAACTTTATTGCCCGCTGTTCTCGTACTCTCTCTTTCAAACACCATGACTTCGGACTTACTTACATTCTTGGTAGTGAATGTCATTTTAGTAGTTAATGTCATCTTATAGCGGAGACTGCCTGTGTGACACTATCATCAACGAGATTCTTGCGTGCGTCCAACAAAAGAACGACTAATGGACGAACGAACGATGCAGATAATTTTCTAAAACACGTTTAAATATTAAGTGTTTTGTGAAAATGGGTTCCAGAATAAACTTTTGCCAGGAGAGTTGGCGAAGGCAAGAAAAAACGTATTATAACTGATATTAAAAAGATTCTGAAAGGTACTGACCCCAACAATATTCCTAAATTTGCGGTTTTAAGCATTAGCAAAGTACCGCCGGTCACATTCGATTACATCGACACAAACGCATTTTTGAGAGATCTTATTATTAACCCTTAGGAATCGCGAAGTTTTCAAATTTATTGGCGATCTTGGACGGAGCAAATTTCGGTACATTTTTCTGTTGTGCATTTTACTGCACAGTGCTCCACCAAATCGAATTAAAATTATTTAAAAAATTGTGTGTATTGGTAAATGGTCTTCAATAATTTGTGCATACTCAATTAATGTTTGTTTTGGGTCATTAATGTGTGAGAAGAAATTCAAATATAAAATTACCTTCAAAAATGCCGCTCTCCATGAAATGATTACTCACAGAAACTTTATTTATAATCGGATCGTAAAAATTATTTTTTACCACTTCAAGATTGTACTTTTCACTATACACTTGTGTAATTAAAATCAGAGATCAGCTTACACAAGAATTTTAATGATTTTTCTAATGAGTCTCTAAGATAATATTCAGTTATTTCACACACATACACTTACACTACGCGTTCCGGCATTGAATAGGGTAACCACAATTTTGTTCGGAACATTGGATATTTAAATTAATAAATATCCACGGTGTGGTATATTTTAAAACACGGGGTTAGACATAGTCAATACCACACTCTGCGCACCAGTAACGTGTTTGGACCCGACTTCTTGGTCCGCTCTTTCCGTGTTTGCAAACATGACACTCCCTATAAACAGATTTTCTTTTAGAGTTATCTGTTGGAGGTATGTTTGAAAGAAAATGTCTTTCGGTTAATCTTAGTGGGGATTCGCCCACTCGATTTGCCTTTACTATGGACGCAGAAGTATGGTATTTTTTTTATTAATTGTCTTATAACCTCTAATTGAAAGTCAGTTAAAGAAATATTTTTGTTTGTTTTGAATTTATACATAGCATGGGCGTTGATTAATGTGACATCGATTGTTCTAAAGGCAATTTTTTTGTACCATTTCACGGTTTTTCTGATACACTGCACAAAAGTTATTAACATATCTGACCTGTCAACACCTCCCATATTCTTGTTGTATTTAAGAACACAATCGGGTTTCAACTCGGGAGCTTTTGTTTTCCAATTTGTTTTACCAGTGTCTATCATTAATGCGTCGTGTGAAGTAGTCAGAAGATGCACGTCTCTCTTGTCGTGCCATTTAATGGCAAGTTGACATCCAGATTCTTTTGATTCAACATCTCCCTTTTTACTACTCCAAATGTTGGCATGAATTTACGAGTTTTTTTTTTTTACTGTGCCGCAGGCATTAGTTTGCTGGTTGTGTAAATAATTGAATAAAAAGGGGCTAGAATACCAGTTGTCCATGTACACTGTATGGCCTTTTCCTAAATAATCATCTAACAAAAGAAATCACAACTTTACCAGATATTCCCAATTGGCTCGACGTTCTTTCGTCCATATTTGGAATTGGTAGTTCTGTTTTGGCACCACAATAAATGACAAACTTTAAAACAAGTCCTGTTGTGCAGTCACACAATACAAACAGCTTGATCCCAAATCTGTGCCTTTTCGCTGGAAGGTATTGTTTTATAGACAATCTGCCTTTAAATAAAACTAAAGATTCGTCTATGCAAAGATTTTCGTGTGGGTAAAAATATTTTTTAAACTGTCTACACACCGAATCAACAAAATCTCTGATTTTATAAGTAGTGTCACCTCGCTGTTGTTTCTCATTATCTGAGAAATGAAGCATACTAAGGATCGATAAATACCTATCCCTTGGCATTGTTTCACCAAATATCGGTGTTGATATGAGTTTATCTAACGACCAGTACTTGCGAATTTGACCCTTCTTATTTGTAGCCATAAGCATGGTCAAGGCAATAAATACATACATCTCCTCAACATTAACATTTTTCCATTTGTGCAACCTAGAATTAGGAGCTAGCACTGTTTGAAATTTTACACTATCATAATATCGGTTTGTTTCAATTACTACATTATTCATAATATCTCTATTTAAAAATAACTCGAAATAATCTAATTCAGAACTCTCTTCATTGATACTTTCACAATCTCTTAATCCAGATTGTTCATTGAAACTGTGTATATCTGGTTGAAAGTTGATGCTATTTTGCCACAGAGGAGAAAAATTGGTTTCACTGGGAGGATGCTCTTCTATTATTTCTGAATTGTCGATTTCACCCTCACTGTTTACCGGTGATATATTATCTCCTCGTAAGTTCTCCAAATTATCCGGAATATAGTCTTCTTCATCACTCATTGATAAATCAGAGTCGCAATCTAAAACAAACTGTTCAATATCATCATCATTCATTTTTAGGCCTTATTAAAAAGCAACAATATTTGGGTTCATAAAACACAAAATCATGCGTAGCTAGTAGCAATAAAACTGAACTGGTGTCACTTAAATAATAAAAACGAAATTCGAATTCCAAAGAGTTCACAACACTAAAGTAAATATTTATGAAATAAAGCGTAAACAATGGTAATCTTTTATCTAAATAATGCGAGCGCTTATTCCGAAAGTACAAACACAAGACGAAATAATGGTCACTTTAAAATAAACAAATACTTGGGTAGATATCGTATACAGAGAGGCGGCGAGCGAGACACGTCACACAGCGGATGATTGACTCGAACTGTGGATGCGTAATCTGATTTAGGATTGGGCATAATGTCACTAAAAAAATAATTAAAAAAAAAGCGTAAGTAAAAAGGATAATATTTAAAAAGGGTTTTTGCAGTAAACATACTACTTCATACTGTGAACACAAACAGTGCTGCTGTATGTATACGCTGTGTGGAATTCATCAGAGATATTGGCTACCCAATAAATCCAATTTCTGACCACTGCCGCATAGTTCAGGCAAGTTGCCTCGTACTCGTTAACGTGTAGTTATACTTTGTTTATACATTGCTCTAGGATTCTCACAGTGAGCTGGAGTCCAATCGTGTATTCTGACAGCTCTTAATCATCCGAACTTAAACAATGTAACCACTGGGAGATTATATTTTATTGTGTGTTATATATGAGAAAGAGATATAGGCAGTTCCTGTGGTTCAAAGCTTTCGCATAGTTATTTATTAAAATGTTAACATACAAAATACATTTGGTATATTAATCAAATTAATTATAAGGTTAGCCGATGGATGACAGGTAATATCGTCTTGATCACTATAAGCTTGATATATTTTATGCAAGTAAGATGTGAAAGACAAAATCACACACATGTATATTTGTATGTGTTTGCATTAAATTGTGAATATAGTAGAAATTGAAAAAAAAAAATAGTAACTATCGCTTATTCATTTATTGCTTTGATTTTTTCCGCAGAACGAAAGCTACAGGAACAAGCTGCGAAAGATGAAACATTATTGAGGGAATCTCTTCAAACAGACTGGAAAGCTGCCGCTAAACCAAAGCTAAAAAAAAATCTCCAAGGTCTCGCATATCCCAGTTGCAGCTATTCGTGTGATGACCCGTCGAGATTAAACAGGCACTTACTGATGCACTCTGGAAAAGAACCGTTTTCCTGTTCCGAATGTAGTTTCACATGTTCGCTAGAGGCAAATTTAAAAAACCACATAATGACCCACTTTTCATCAAAACCAATTTCTTGTTTGGAACCAACCCAAAAGTCTCATTTAAATAGTCAAATGCTTACTCACAGCGGATTAAAACCATACTCGTGTTCCATTTGTAACTACTCATTTTCGTATAACTCTAATTTTAAAATTCACATGCTCACTCACAGTGAAGAAAAACCATTCGCGTGTTCCTATTGTATCTACTCGTGTACCCGAAAGGCTCATTTAAAGAGTCACATGCTTAGTCACCTTGGATTAAAACCGTTCTCGTGTCCCTATTGTAACTTCTCATGTACGCATAAGCATAGTTTGAAGAGTCACATGCTTACTCACAGTGGAGAAAAACCATTCTCTTGTTCCAATTGCAACTACTCTTGTGCTCTAAAGTCTACTTTAAAAACGCACATGCTAACTCACAGTGAAATAAAACCCTTTTCGTGTTCCATTTGTAACTATTCATGTTTACATAAGTCTAGTTTTAAGAGTCACATGCTGACTCACATTTGAGTGATACCACTCGCGGTTTCCAATCGCAACTACTCATGTTTTCACTTGTCTGATTTTAAAAGTAACATGCTGACTCACAACGGATTAAAACCTTTCTCGTGTTCCAACTGTAATACTCGTGTACGCAGAAAGAGCTAGTTGAAAGAGTCACATGCTGACTCACACTGAATTAAAACTTTGAACGTGTCCCGACTGCAGCTATTTATTTAAAACACTTGCCGACTCACAGTACAGCAAAACCTTTCTTGTGTTTCGACTGCAACCCTCATGTTCGTAAAAGTCTCGTTTCAAGAGTTAAATTCTAACTCACAGCGGAACGAATTCCTCTCTCGTATCTCTACTACAGCTATTCACATTCTCTTAAGTCTAGCCTAAAAAGTCACATCCTTACTCACTTTCTCAGAGTTCGGGTGTTTAGTTCTGTGACAGTCTTTTTACCGTTATGATATTTTACAGTATTTATTTATTAACGCCCTGATGGGCTTTTACATAGTAATTTAACATAAGTAAGTGCATGAGTACAGTTTAAAAAGGATATACATGAAATAATACAGTAAAACGTTTTGAGAAATGAATCGCAAAAAAATAATAGTTCTCATTCATTAATGACAAATGAATATTTTATTTAAAAGTCTTTTAAATTTTGGCAAATTTACATACGAGTAAAAGATATCAATATTTGAAGTGTATTCATTGCCGGGTGTATGTAGGCGAGAAATGGGTGCATATACGAGTATGTGCTAGTTGGTAGAGAAATTATTGTTGCAGAAAAGTATATTTTGCCGAGTTGCTCGCTGAGGTACTCTGAAGTTGATAAGGTGCAGGAGTTCACAACAGTCGAATTCGGAGTGAATTATTTTGAACAGAAAAGTTAAGTCGAATATTTTCTTCTGTTTTCTAGGGTGTGGATTTTGGGTGTGTTTAAAGAGAATTTGTATGTGTTGAATTGTAATGTGTAGTTTGAAGTTTATAAAACGTAAAAGAAATGCGCTGTACACGTTCAATATTGTTTATGTGGATGAAATAGGATGGGGACCACACTATAGAGTTGTATTCCAATAGACTACGTATTAGCGACAGGTAGACTATTTTTATGACTTCTAACGAGTCGAAGTCTTTGATAGTTCTAAGAATAAATCCCAACATCTTCATACCTTTATTGGCGATTTGTTGATAGCGATTAATAAAATTTAATTTTGTGTCAAACATGACTCCGAGATCTCTAATTTCAGTAACTTTTTCCAAGATATTGTTGTTGGTAGAATAGTTAAATGATAACGGGGTCTTGATTCGACAAAATTTTAGTGTTTTACATTTATCTACGTTAAGGAATAAGTTGTTAACTATGCACCAATTGTGTAGTTTGACTGATTTTATCGATTTTTGACTGTAGAATTAGGCAATCCCTAATATATTTCTTTGAGTAATTTTATATCGTCGGCAAATAACAGAACTGATATATCGTCGAAACAATTAATTATGTCATTTACAAACATGAGAAAGAGAATTGGGCCAAGATGACTTCCTTGCAGTAGACCACTTGTTGCAGAAAATGCATTTGATTTGACAGATTTCAATCTGACAAACAGTATTCTGTTAGACAAGCAGCTCGAGAAGCATTTTAACAGGTTGTCTCTTTTTGCTAGTGCAATAGTTCTCTTATTAAAATTTTATGGGACGCTTAATCGAACGCTTTTGAGAAATCTGTATAGACATTATTAACTTGTTTTTTATTAGTTAAATATTCTGTAATATAGTTACGATAATGTATTAAGTTGGTAGCAGTTGACCTTCCACTGACAAATCCGTGTTGTTTTTTTAATCTATTATTTTAAGTATTGATGGGTATTTTACACTGCCATCTTTATCTCACAAGCCGTGGTGTAGAATTGGCGGGAACTACAATTTCAAAGTAAAGAGACCTATTTACCCAAGAAGCAAAAACAATATTCCTGCATCGATTTTGAAGATTTCAATTTTAAATATTGGTGAATTTAATTAACAGCAAAGGCAGTAATTATTTGGTTTTTCCAATATACTATATAACACATAAATAATAATCAAATATTTTATATTGGTTCCAAAGTATTCTAATTTTTTTGTTTTTAATTTAACCAAAATCATGGTGTCATTTCATAATTATAAATACTTTCCTAGAAGCAAAGGCAGAAATCTTTTTTATTATAAATTATTTCGCTGTGCTAGTTCAATACTTATCTTATAAGGAATCAAAAAACACAAATAATTAAATAAAAAAATTTACAGCAATTTATTTAGCGATTTATGTACTTTTATTTCATGAATATGTTGATACATTTAGAGATTATTGTTTCAAATTGTTTCTAGTATGTACAAAAACATCTTGATACACAAAATTCTCCGTTTCTTTATTATAATCATTCAAAAATAAATAATTTGTGAAAGTAGATATTTTATTACATTAATACACAAAACAAAGAATAGAAGTGAGAGTTCCAAAATGATCAGGCTTAAAGATATGGCTTATTTCAAAATATACACAACTATTATAATATTCTAAATCTATCTACAAGCAAACAAACAAATTTCAACAAGCAAACAAATTTTTCACGCTCAGAGAGCTCTTTTGATATTTTTTTAAATATAAATTATTTGAAGAATCAGGTGAAACATCGAACGATGAAGAAATGCTTTGTAAGTACCTTTTATGTGGCAAAATAAAAAAAAATCTTTAGTTAATCGGTAACATGTAGGAGACCTCGAATACATCACGAAAGCAAAGATTAAAGTAGTTGTACTATATCGTTTCCTTTTGGTTGTTATTAAACTAACTTGATTTAAGAGTAATTCTAAAGAGTTTTTGTACGAATATTCAAGACCACTGGCAGCGTCTAGCGCAGACTTTAAATACATTTGAGCTTTTAATAAATGATTATTGACCGTATTCAGACTCTTTTTTTCAAAACTAATATCGTCATCTGTATTAACATTATATCTAACCAACAGATTTTCTAATTGTGACCATAAACTCAATTTCATAGTTTTAGGGAATAACCACTTCAATTCACTATGAGAAAGTTCATTTGTCCCAACAAATACTTTCAAATTGAGATTTCGGTCAACGACAACTTGAGAACTGAAATATAGACGTTTATCTACAACATCAATGTTTGTAATATATAAATATGTGCTATCGTTTATAGTTTTTTTATTCCATTCACTGAGTTTAATTTTTATTGGAGTATTTCTTACAAAATCACTATAATCCACAATCACATCACTTTGCAAAAATAGTTCGATTTGTTCCTCATGTCGTTCTTTTATAACTTGGCAAACTCTTGAAAATACTTGGTGTTGCTCCGATAGCCAATTTAGGTTTTTTGGGATGAGATATAATATCCCTTTTATCAAAATGCTGGACACAAACGGCAGCAAAAGCACCAGGAGTCCAATTCTTGCGTGGAATTGCACGGATCCATGCCTGTCTGCGTTGTTCTTCATTTGGGAAATTTAAAAATTGTAACTGCATCTTCTTTCTTCAGGGAACTGCTATAATTGGATTTACATCCAGGAACACAGCATCTATGAGGCATCTGAAAATAATGTTCACTAATAAATATTTGTATTTTTAAAACAAATGAAATAATTTTGCGAGAATGTCTACTTTGCGGTTAACATAAAAAGAGGCATATAACACAAAATAAGAACAAACAAGAAACTTTATTAGATTAATTCTAAGCTCTACATATTATTACATTCGTACAATTATGTAGATTATATTATGTAGTACATAATACAATTTCTAATTATAATTAGATATAACTACACGGCGTTGTAGCGGCCATTACGAAAAAAACTTTTGGCGACACGATAAGCATTAATAAAACTGTGTTATAATCGTAAATATGTTCAAAATACCTTACCTTGATATCTCTATATCACCACTAACGTGTTTTTCACAAAATGGAATATAAATATTATAGAAACGTGGTACTAAATATTAAATAAATGGTATAATTAATTCGCATGAGGTCTCCACGCGCCTGTAAATCTCATACTAATTCACAGAACAAACGGTCGAACGAAGTCCAAAAATGGGTCTCTTTAAACGTCAGTACGTTTTCTACAGCGTGGCTAGGATAAAGATGGCAGTGGTATTTTAGGTCGAGAACAAGGGAGTACCGATTGTATACATATAGGAGCAGATATTACAGCTGCGCATTGCTTAAAATATATTGGTGGGATGTTATCTGTGCCTGCAGATTTGGTAGGGTCGAGGAAAACGATTTTATTTATTACTATATTAAATTTTTTTAAATATTTGAATAGTTTTTTTCTGTGAATTATGTGTCATTCGTTGAATTGCACCACTCTCTCCGATATCTGGAATAAATAATTGAAAATAAAAATACTAGGAAGAACTATGTTTTTTTATCATTTCATTTTGGGTTCCTAACATTATATTTGTTACAAAAAAATTGGCATTGTGGGGGGGGGTTGCTTGCGATATTCGGGAAGAACTGGAACCGGTTCCTTGCAAAATAAAGGAATGGTTGGGAGGGGGTTTCTAGCAATAAACTAAATGAACCGGAACTGGTTCTTTGCCAAATATTTACATCATTTCAAGGGGGGGGGGGTTGTAGCGATATTTTGGGGCCGAAAAACGCAGGAATTGGTGATAAGATTAAAATATATATTTACCATTCCTCAGAGAGATAATATCGACGGTACCAGCGACTGGCTTAGAACCGGCTATTTTTAATCAGGTCAGGAATATCGAACCTACGGTGGTCCTTTTTCTATGGTTAATCCATAATCTGTTAATACCTCAGACTACGCATCATGCGATCGACGCAAACTGAAACCTCCGAAGTTGCGAATATTAAATCGGAGGAAGGAGACAAGCGCAACAATTCGACATGCAGAATTTGTTTGTCCGACTCGATGTGTTTACGCATAGACATAAAATACAAGACACGTCATATTCATACAAATTGAACGATAAACATGGCAAGCTCTGAAAGCATGAAAAGGATAGCCATACCAAGCAGAATATGTGTGTATGAATGAGATAGCCATATGAACGTCCCGCGTTACATTCTCCGCGTTACAAGCCCTCTCTTCCCTAACGAACTTACGAGCGAAGTAGCATGCGACGTACTCGTGTACTGTCGCTAGGTTGTCTTCCACACACTTATTTATTTCTGCATTCGCTATCTCACTTATACCATTTGTATGTGAATAATTGTAATAATTGAAATAATAAGTGATTTGTGTGTACTTCGCATGAAAAGAAACTCCATGAGGTTTGTTTTTTGTTCCCGAATGATTTTTAAACTTGTCAAAAGCACAGGAAGGCATTTTATCTCAGAAAAGAGCTAACAGCGATGCGTTTGTGGCAGCTAGTGACAGCTTGTTCGTCAAACGCAAATTTTTATGAGTTGGAATAACTCTTTTCCTTTTACAGGCGACCTCTGTGGGGATAGTCGATATCGGAATTGGTTGTCGCTGCGGTTCCAGTTACCGAGGACTGGCGGGTTAACTCTTTCCACGCGGAAAGCGCACCCGGGAGTCGCGCTATGCTTGCCTTGTACGCGGACAGCGCACTGTTGCGCCGCAAAGTTTCTCTGGCGTTAATTCTATGAAACATTCTTGAAGACGGTAAAATTTATACTTCTAAAAAATGACAAATCTTAACACTACTGACATCTTGTGAAATTAATCCTAAATACGTATCGCAAGCAATGATACAAAGGTTTGAAGGGAACCCTCGTCTTGAAGAGTAAATTCAGTCAGTTTGAATTTTTCCCGGCTCTTTACAGACGCGATTGCGCACGCGCGTTTCTAAGATTCTCAAGCGGAGATTCTCTCAGACAATCGATTGTTGTTCACCATTTTGTGGACGTGAATTATTATAATTTCTTATCACAATATTTTTTCCGAGACTTGTATTAAAAGTATGGTTCTGTGTTAAAACATCTAACATACACAAACTAGTAAAAAGATATTGTTTTTTTATCGAAGTTTTATACAATTTTTAATTTCAAAAAAGCTGTTTTATGGAAATAATCAAGTATTTAAAATGACGTTTTAACCATATGTGAAGTTGTGCACTTTTGAATTCGTATCCATTTTAAATAAGTGTTATTGCAGTATTTCGAAATGTCGGGTCGCGGTTTTAATGATAAATAAATAATTAGTGCTATTTCGCATCAGGTATCAATCCTGATACCGGTTTCACTGACCGCTTATGTTTTTGAACATTTTTTGAATCGTGAAATTAAAACAAAAATTGTTCCGCTATTCTATGATTGTTTCAAAATGTATCACCATAAAAAAGCATTAAGTGTTATTTACAATGAAATAATAACAATAAATCCTTCTCAATATTTATTAAATTTAAAGTGTAGTTTTTTAATCTTAGACCCTTTACAAGTATGGCGCCGCAAAATCCGCACCACAGTTGAAGAGCTCTACTTTGGTTATGTTTTAATGCGACCTTGAAATATAAAAAATGGTCGCCTATATCTCGCACTCTCGCAGTATGTAAATAAACTTCGACGATTTATCCTGTCCCATTGATGTTTCAAGTGTTTATTTACACATGGAAATGTACTTGGGGACATAAGTGATGGAATCTTCATAATTCAGGTATTTTTAGAACCGATTCCTGGTGCCAGAAAAGTACCACGAAGAAGATTTTGAAGTCGGGTTTATATTACCAATAAAAGATTCCTATGGATTGTTATTTCAGGGGGAGGGGGGTTGCTGGCGATATTTGAAAAAAAATAAAATTATATGAATACCGCACAAGAGTCTCAACTGTTCCCAACCGTCTTGAGCCAGTGAGACTATGACATTCCCAAATAGGGTATTTTGTGAGGCTCAAGGTAGTGGGGAAGAGAAGGACATTGGGAAGAGGAAGGTCGGGTCTGATCACCAAACACGGCTCAAGCTATTTCAAGCAACGTTTCGATTCTGAATGGTGGTCTTTCACCAGAGCGATACTTAGAGTATCTACCACTCTGGAACGTGCCGCAAATATACTTTCTGTTATGTGTATATGAATTAAATGTGTTATGACGCATATTAATTAAATAAAAGTTTGTAGCGCACGCCGGGTTTGAACCCGCGACCTTTGGATTCGTAGTCGAGCGTCTTACCACTCGACCAAGAAGGCCGTCAATCCGATATTCTTGGATCGAGAAGCGCTGGAACTGTGAAACCGGTTCCTTGTAACCGGGCCCACGAATATCCACCATTTCTAAAATAATACCATAGATTGTTTCTAGTATACATTAAGGTTATGTTCCTCGCCATTGAAACGAGTCGTTGAAACTTTGCGCTTCGCCTTGTCCGTGAGTAGATTTTTTGTTTTCCTTATTGACTTGTTATCTGACCAGCGGTAATACATGTTTTATGTTAATCTATTGCTTTCTGTAAAAACGTTTTTCATTGCTTACGGGTAGGGACGTTTTTCTACGAAACCTTTATTATGTAGGTCATGTCGTTTGACTGGAAAGTAGGCAGCAGTGTCAACGGATTTGACGCGCATGGTGAGCAAACGCGGATGACGCCTTAGATGAATTAAATAATGTATATACGTTACTGAGACAACGCGCGTGACTGCACTAAACTAAGCCAACGCGGCATACCTGAGATTTACTGCGTTTAGTTTCGCACAAACATTCGTTTGACGAACAAGCTGTCGCCAGTTGCCACAAACGCATCGCTGTGACCTCTTTTCCGAGATAAAATGCCTTCCTGTGCTTTCGACAAGTGTAGAAAACATTCGGGAACAAAAAACAAATCTCATGGAGTTTCTTTTCATGCGAAGTACACACAAATCACTACACAACCAAACGCTAGCTGAATAAGTTGTTCCTCTTAGTAGTAACTAAATAACTAAATAACCATCACGTCGTTTCCCCGCAAGGGTAGGCAGAGAGGACGGACCGCCATATAACTCTGTCTTGGCACACAATCCTTGCTTCATTTACATTCATACATCGTCTCATACCTACTCTTCTGTTATTCTGACTCTTCACATGACCCGATTCAAGTATTTGATTTATTTGATCGTGCCATGTCTTTCCCGGGCGTCCTCTACTTCTTCTTTCATTCACTTTCGCATCATATATTCTTTTCACACTCCTTTCTTCGTTCATTCGCTCTACATGTCCAAACCATCTAAGCGTCCCTTTCTTGATCCTATTCATTACGCTCACATCAGCCTTGCATTCTTTCCGGATATCCACATTTTTAATACGATCATACATGGTTTTACGCACATACGTCTCAAAGATCTCATTTCCACAGCATTCAGTCTACTTTCATCCTTACTCTGCCAGTTCCATGCCTTACTGCCATACATCAGGGTTGGTATAAGTACTCCATTGTGGACTGCTAGCTTCGCTTCTTTGGACAATTTCTTATTTGCGCCAACAGCGTTCAGTCCTCTATTAATGGAGTTTCCTGCATTCACCCTTCTTTCAATATACTTATCAGCCTTTCCGTCTCTCGTAAACATACTTCCTAAATACACAAACTCATCCACTTGCTCCAAGTATTCATCATTCACAACTATATTGCCCGCTGTTCTCGTACTCTCTCTTTCAAACACCATGACTTTGGACTTACTTACATTCTTAGTAGTGAATGTCATTTTAGTAGTTAATGTCATCTTATAGCGGAGACTGCCTGTGTGACACTATCGTCAACGAGATTCTTGCGTGCGTCCAACAAAAGAACGACTAATGGACGAACGAACGATGCAGATAGTTTTCGAAAACACGTTAAAATATTAAGTGTTTTGTGCAAATGGGTTCCAGAATAAACTTTTGCCAGGAGAGTTGGCGAAGGTAAGAAAAAACGTAATTATAACTGATATTATAAAGATTCTAAAAGATACTGACCCCAACAATATTCCTAAATTTGCGGTTTTTTAGCATTAGCAAAGTACCGCCGGTCACATTCGATTACATCGAGAATGCCGCATTTTTGAGAGATCTTATTATTAAGAGTGACGTCCAAAAACAGTTTCGACGGCTCCAGTGACCGCCAAGTCACCGAAAGAAAGTAACCGGAACAGGAATATGGTCATCTCTAGTGACGCCATTGTTACGACTGACAGCTCCCCTGTGCTCGTGATTCGCTGCGTTCATTGTGCTGAATATTAGATCAAATTTACTGTGAACACAAACAGTGCTGCTGTATGTATACACTGTGTGGGATTCATCAGAGATATTGGCTACCCAAATAAATCCAATTTCTGACAACTGCCGCATAGTTCAGGCAAGTTGCCTCGAAATCGTTAACGTGTAGTTA